>JAQZBX010001499.1:0-82166 GCA_029593785.1 Cabassous unicinctus | reverse complement strand
GAAGCCAAGAAGCCTGAACCCTGGGCAAATGTCGGCAGCTGTCTTGCTCCAACACGTGACAATGGACTTTGGTGAGGGAAGAAACTTATGCTTTATGGCCTGGTAACTGTGGACTTCTACCCCAAATAAATACCCTTTATAAAGACCAACCCATTTTTGGTATTTCACATTAGCACCCCTTTGGCTGACTAATACAGGTGCCCAATTGCTTGAGTTACCTCTGTTCCCTGCTTGTTTTGTCTCTCATTGTATCTTCTTGTTGTGTCATCTTGTGGCATCATCTTGTTACATCAGTTTGCCATGCCAACCCATCGCGTCAGCTTGTTGTGTTGCTCGTCTTCTTTAGGAGGCACTGGGACCGGAACCCAGGTCCTCCCATGTGGTAGGTGGGCACCCAACTGCTTGAGCCATATCTGCTTCCCCCCAGGACATTTTATTGAATTACATATCCCTAGTCATAGGAGTTCACAATCTTGATTGGAAGTATTCTACTTCATGCATGCTTATAGGGCACATTTGTGTGTTAAAGGGGTAGGAAAGAGAATGATTTATGGAATTAATCTTTAGCATCTTTAATTATCCTTAATTTTTGTGTTTATATAGTCTATTTCATAAGGAAGTCAGCTTTTTGTTCTCATTTGGACCACTTTGCCATTGAAAATTTAATTATATCCAGAAAGGACACAGAATGCTGTTTTATCTTATGCTTACTTTGACAAACAGATTTGTTTATATATGCACATATAACCCAAATGTCAAATATATATTGGCTTAGATGAGAAAAAATATTTTAAAAAGCTGGAGAAAGAGAATTCTATTATTTTGAAGTCCTTATATAAAATGTTAGGTATTCTTTTATCAATGTTTCATTTTTAGGATAATCTAAGTAATTTCTGTGTACTTTGAAATAACTGTAATCTCAAATTCATTTGTGTGTGTGTGTGTGTGTGTGTGTGTGTGTGTATATATATATATATATATATATATATATATATATATAAACTGGGGTGTATAAAAAACAGAGAGAATAAGGGCATATTGGTCTCTTTTTAACATTTTCCTAATTATATTTCCTGTTTACATGTAAAGTAGAGATAAAAAATAATACATCATAAATGTTTACTCCCTTAGATTTTGGAAATGTTTTGACAAACAACTTATTTGAGCTTCAATAGGAAGAGATAGCAAACATTAACAGGAATAGAACCTATTATTACAGATGTGTTCTCTCAGGAACAGAAAAATTGAAAGACAAGTGTTGGTTACACAGGCAGTAACAGAGTAGAAATTGAACCCAGGGAGTGTGATCAAAGTCAGACTTCTTATTAACAACCTATTGAAAACAAAATAAATTCATGCATATGATTGACTCAAACTCTAGCCTCTTTCTTTGGACTCCCTAAATTGTATGCATAGTATATTCTTAGGCATGTTTCCTAGCATCTGCTAACTATTAAACTCATTTACAATATGTTTTCCTTATTCTACTGAAACTATTTTCTTCAGTTATTGAGGATTTTAAAATATCCACATGCAAGTAACATATTTCATTCCTTATTCATCTTGAATTCCCTGTCATTTGAATATACTGGTAACCTCCCCTTTCCTCCCTTCTTCCATTCCTCCTTTCTTCTCTCTCCCTCATTTACCTTCTCTCTCTCTCTATTTCTTTCATTCCATTTATCTTCTCTTGTTTTCCAAAACAATGTATCCTTACCATTACTTCTTTCTTTCTCAGACTCCTTACTTTCCTTCACTGGGCATACCAGAAATCAGAAGATATAGATGGATAAAAACATGGAGTTGGCAGCAGGGAGAACAGACTTAGCAACATATTTTTGTGTACCCATGGTTAAGTTAGAAACTTTTCATAAATATAGACATTCACTTCATATTAGTCCTTTCCTCCTAATTTCTGACAATTCTCACTCATCCTTGATTCTCCAATCTATCTCTTCCCATAGCCACCAGAGTGGACCTTGCCATCTCTCACCTAGAATATTGCTACCACTTCATAATTGGTCCTCTTGGCTCCAAACTGAATAGTTGTGGGCAAAACACACCCTCACCATCTGGCTTGCCACTGTGGCTCTAGTCCATTCTTTATAAAGCTGATCAAATTTCTTTTTTTAAAAGGCTTCTTTGGTCATTCTATTCTCCTTATTATAAACCTTTTTTTGTTTCCACATGCTCACAGATGAAAATTCATAGCCCTTACCTGGGGCTATGAATTTAATTTAATTCCCTCCTGAATCTTTCTCTAATCTGTTGTTTTTGTTTCCTCATTGCTGAAGCAAATAGCATGCAATGGGTTGGCTTCAACAATGAGAATTTATTGACTTACCATTTTGAGGCTAGGAGAAGTCCAAATTTAAGGCATCATCAAAGCAATTCTTTCTTTCTAAAGACTAGCATTCTGGAGCTGACTGTGGATAATCATTGGTCATTGGCTTCTCTGTCACATGGCAATGCACATGGCAACCTCTCCTGGCCTCTCCCTTCTCTTCCAGGTTCCATTGACCTTCAGCTCCTTGCTTCCCATGCTTTCTCTCTGTCAGAATTTCATTCTGCTTTTAAAATACTCTAGTAATAGGTTTAAGACCCATCCTGAATAAGTTGGGCCCCACTTTCACTGAAGTCACCTCAACAAAAGGTCTTACTTACAATAGGTTCACACCCAAAGGAATGGATTAAATTTAATAACATGTTTTCCTGGGGTACATGGCTCCAAACCACCACACCTGTAATTCAAAATTTGTCTTATTTACTTTGTTTATGGTGTATGTATTATTTTGATATAATTTATAAACTATCATTCTTGTCCTGGGATAGATTTTGGTGTTGTTGATTTGTTTTTTTATCTTATATATGTAGGTGCTCTCTAACCAAGATCATAAAAATGCCCTCTTTTTATTTACTACTTAATTAATTATACTTTTTAATTGATATAATTTTGACCCAAAAATATACCTGAGATTTATTTTGGGGTATGTTTTTTAGATAGGCATATAATTTTGTTTTCTCCAAACTTTTTCTAAAACTATTGAATTTTTTTACTTTACTAACTTGAAATTGTACATGTATCATAAAACTAATTTCAGGAATATATTCATCTGCTTCTTAAGTTTCTGTTGTTTTCTATGAATCTATTTACATATTTTACAAAAAAATCCCTCAAATTTTTAAAACCTTTATATATATCAATATCTTGCATTTCAAGTATCCTGTAATTATCCTTTTAAAAATATCTTAGGCTCTTTGTTAAAACATATTTTTTCATATGATCTTTAAAATAAGCTTAAACAACTCAAAATTTGTTGTTGAAATTTAATTGGGATTACATCAGCATTGTGCAATATTTTACAGAGAACAGACTTTTTAACATATTTTTTCTTACCATACAGAAATATAGTATGTCATTGGATAATTCTTAGTTTATGTCCTCTGGTAAAGTTTTATGATTTTCCTCTTTTATTTTTCACATATACAGTGTTAATTTTATCCTAGGATATTTATTATAAATTTTTTCATTTAAAAATGAATATGAATTACATCTTGCTAATGAACAGGAAAGCTCTTGCTGTTGTCTATGTAAATCTTATATCAAGACATCTCAAAGCAACACTTCTTAATTTTAAAAGTCCTTAATTCTATTTGTGTTTCTGGGTCCACAATCATATTGTTTGCAAGATTTTTTTCACTCTTTCTAATTTTTAAGTCTCTTTTGGTTTTTCTTTTCTGAATATATTTGATAGAAAAACTACTATAGTATCGAAAGATTGAGTGATAATGGACATCCTTTCTTTGTCATTAATAGAAATGTTTCCAGTGGTTTAACATTGAGCACAAGTACAGTATTTCTTGTTGAATTACTTTATCAATTAAGAATATTTCTTATGTTCCTAGTTTTCTAAGAGGTTTGTTGTTTGGATTTGTTTTGTTTTGTGGGGGTTTGGATATTATTAAAAGATATTTCATGCTAGTGGAACAAGAAAGTGCATGTGAAGAAATTAAAAGTAAATAAATAAGAGAGGCTTTTTCCATCCTTTCCAGCCTTTCTCCCCAAGGCCCTTGAACATGGGTCTACAACCCATTACTGGGTCCAGGGCCCAGATATGAGCAATTAACAGGGACAATTCAAAATACCTAAAATAAGTTGAACCAAGAATCAAAGAATGGCAGTAACACACAGCTTCCCACCACAAAATCCCTACGAAAGAGAAAGAAATTAAGCATCAGAGTAAACTCACCATCATATTCATATGCCTATCATCAGCAAAAAATTACAAACCATACTAAGAAAATGGAAGAAATGACCCAAGCAAAGGAATATATCAAAGCCCCAGATAAGAAACAAGATTTGAGACAAATAATCAGCAAGATTCATACAAATTTCCAAAATCAAACTGATCAGTTGAAAGACAACATGACTAAAGAGATGACAGACATGAAGAAGACACTGAGTTAGCACAAAGAAGAATTTGAAAACCTGAGTAGAAAAATAACAGAGCTCATGAGAATGAAAAACACAATAGGTGAGATCAAAAACACATTAGAGGAATACAACAGCAGACTCGAAATGATAGAAGAAAGAATAAGTGATACAGAAGACCAAAGAGCTGAAATTGAAGACAGAGAAGAACAATGAGGGAAAAGAATGGGAAAATGCTGAGGTTCAGGAAGTTGAATGATAAAATGAAGCACAACAACATACATGTCATGGGAGTTTTAGAAGAAGAGAAGGGAAAAGGGGCAGGAAGAGTATTTGAAGAAATAATGACTGAAAATTTCCTAACTTTCATTAAAGAAATGAATTTCCATGTCCAAGAAGTGCAGTGTAACCCAATCAGAATAAATCCAAATAGAGCTACTCAAAGGCACATAGTATTCAGAATGTCAAACGTAAAAAGTAAAGAGAAAATTCTGAAAGCAGCATGGGAGAAGCAAACCATCACATAAAAGGGACACCCAGTAAGACTTAGTGCAGATTTCTCATCAGAAACCATGAAGCTGAGAAGACAGTGGTATGATATAATTAAGATACTGAAAAAGAAATTCTGGCAGCCAAGAATTCTTTATTTGACAAAATTGTTCTTCAAATATGAAGGTGAGTTTAAAATATTTACAAATAAACAGAAACTAAGAGAGTGTGTATAAAAAGAATCTACCTTTGTGGGAAGTATTAAAGGGAGCCTTACAGCCCAAAAGAAAAAGAAAGGAGAGAAAGACTTGGAGGAGAGTGTAGAAGGCAAGAAAACAGAAAGGATAACTAAAAGAATAATGAAAGACAGACAGAAAAAAGATATGACATATGAAAACCAAAGAATAAAATGATGGAAGTAAATAATACATTTACAGTAATATCATTGAGTGTGAATAGATTAAACTCCCCAATCAAAAGATATAGGTTGAAAGAATGGATAAAAAACATGAGCCATACATATGCTGCCTACAAGAGACTCACCTTAGACCCAGGGATACAAACTGGCTGAAAGTGAAAGGTTCGAAAAAGATATTCCACACAAACAGTAACCACAAAAGGGCAGGGGTAGCTATACTATTATCGAACAAAACAGACTTTATTTGAAAAAAGTTATGAGATCCAGATGACCATTATATATTAATAAAATGGAAAATTCACCAAGAAGAAATAAGAGTCATAAATATCTATACACCTAACCAGGGTGCCCTAAAATACATGAGGCAAACTCTGGCAAAATTGAAAGGAGAAATAGATTTCCCTACGATAATAGTTGGAGACTTCAACACCCCACTCATATCATTAGACAGAACAACTAGACAGAAGATCAATAAGGAAACAGGGAAATTGAACAATAAGATAAATGAGCTAGACCTAATGGACATATACAGAACATGGCAGAATGAAATGCTATTATATAAATGAAATGGACAAATCCCTAGAAACACACAAACAACCTATGTTTACTCTACAAGAAAGGCAAGAACTCAACAAATGAATCACATTTAAAGAGATTGAATCAGTCATCAAAAATATACCAACAAAGAAAAGTACGAATGGGTAAACAAACTGTAGTGTATACACATGATGGACTATTATGCAGCTGTAAGAAGAAATGAAGTAGTGAAGCATATGACAATATGGATGAACCTGGAGGTCATTATCTTGAGTGAAGCAAGCCAGACACAAAAGGTCAAATACTGTATGATTGCGCTATTATGAACTAAATATATTGTGTAATCTCATGGAGTTAATAACTAGAATATGGATCACCAGAAAATAGAATGAAGTTAGAGAATGGAAAGCTGAGGGCTAACCTGTGCAGGATTGGTAAAATGGTTGTTTATTAATCTTTGGAAATGATTAGAAAAGTTGAAAGCACAACATAGTGCTTGCAACTAGCAGTACTATTATATAGGTATGACAGCGGTTGAAAGGGAACGTCTAAGGTCATGTATATTACTAGAAGGAAAGCTAAAAAATGTAACATGGGACTGTATAAGGTAGTAAAACCTCATGTATAATATGAACACGGGTAATATTTCATATATATGCATGTTTTTCTTTGAAACTGAACAAATCTATCTTAATGTTACAAGATACTAATATCAGGCAAAAAAAACCCCACACATTTCACTAAGTGAAAGAAACTAGACACAAAGTACTACATATTGTATGATTCCATTTATATAAAATATAAATCAATTTATAAAGATGAAATTAGATTAGTGGTTATGTAGGGCTAGGGAGGGATAGAGAGATTGAGTTGACTGCTAAGAGCTGTGGAGTTATTTTTTTTTTTGAGTAATAAAATTGTTGTAAAAATTTTTTATGGTGCTGAGTGAACAACACTGTGATTATACTAAAAGCCATTGATTGTACACTCTGCAAAGATTGTATGGTATGTGAATATATATCAATAAAACTGCTTAAAAAAAGATATTTCAGCATCTCTTGAGATGATCATTTGACCTTTTCCTTATCACTTAAGGTGATGTTTTCCGTTAACTGAATCCTTGATGATGAAAAACCCTCATATTTGTGGTGATAAACCGCTTTTATCATGATTATTATTTTAGTTCACACTCAGAAATGACATTTAATATTTTATTTTTACTTTTATATTAATAACTGAAATTCAGTTGAAATGGTAAATATGGTAAAAAGGACCTTATGTTTTAGTTTCCTCATCTGGAGAATTCAAATAATGGTAACTGCCTAATAGGGTAAATATTAATAATATATTTGCACAGATAATATTTTACTTATTTATATCTGTGTTGTTTAGAAATGTGGTTATTAAATCATTACAAAAACAAACTAAGTTCTGTTATTTTGATTCACCAATATCACCGATATTTCTTATTTCCCAGGTTTATATCTTGGATTCATGTCTGGGTTTGGGTTGGGGCTTATAATACATACTCCATCTAAGATTGCAGTGATATTTGGTTAGAATTAGAAGAAAAATAATTTATTTGAATAATTATTTAGAAACCTTTAAAACAGACTTAACAAAAGCATAAACTGGACACTGCGAATGTTGAGGCAGCAAGAAGAATTTACCAATCTTTCCAAAGAGCTACCTTTGGAGAGAATGATCCCCCACTTGTTTTGCTTGAATTCTTGTCAATCTGTTCAAAAAGAAAGATCAAAAGAGAGAGTTTGAATAGCCTAATTTGGCATGGGCCCACCCATTGTCCAGGGTATGGCAACTGTTATCTGGACTTATGCAGGGAGTGATTTCTCCAAAATAAAATAACAGGTGCTGTTAGCAAAATTGGAAAAAAAAATTTTTTTGTACTTTATTCTTGATGGTATAAAATATATCCACTATAAAATTTGTTTTTTCTTTTGATTACAAAGAATACTGCAATAACATTTGTGCTCATTATACTACCTTAAAACCATGATCAATTATTGTTCTAGAAAATAAGCCCAGAAGTGGAATGTCTGGATCATAAGGTATGTTCTTTTTTAAAAAAAACATCATAGATATTGTCAATTTTCCCTACAGAGTGGCTATAATTATCATTGTATGAATATAACTTTTCTTTCATCCTCTCCAACTCTTGATATAATAAAATTAAAAAATATTCCAACCTGATGATTAAAACTCCACAGCATTCTTGTATCAATAATGCTTTTATATCTATATTATATACTTATTTACTTTCTTTTGTATCAAAATTCATTTTTTTCATGTTTTCCCTCTCATTAGATGATAAAATCCTTGAAAGAAGGAAAAATGTTTAATACTAAGTACCTCTCACCTGTGCCTAACGCAAGTCTTCCTATATGGGTGCTTAATACTTTTTGAATTTTCTTAGTTGGTCTTTTCCTACTAGTTTGGCACCTTATTTTCTTTAGTGTCCAGTCATGTGAATTTCTAAGGTTACATGACAGGTTGACTAAGATTAACGCTCATGCAAAGGTGGATCTTGGTTTCCAAAAGCATTTTTCTTTTCTAGTAATGCTTCATATTGTGGAAAGAAATGTTGCTATACAGAATCCAGAACAAATGAAGTTAAAATCCCTGGCTAGTTGTTGTTTATTTTCTTCCTTAATGTCATTGTAATTGATCATGGTTTAATGTTTCTGTCCAAAACATATTCTTTTATTGTTAGTAAGTATGCATATGGATGTATAGATATCCTTCTAGGTTTAAAAATGAACAAAAAGAAAAATAGAAGAATTCAAAATTATCTTTTCTGTATCTGGCTGCTCACTGTCTACTACCCTGCTTTCTTCTAATTAGATTCTCTTGCTGGAGTGCTGACATCGGGGTCTCCCCAGCTGCTTCATAGAACTTAGTCTTCAAGGAAAAATGTTTTCCTCTCCAAAGTTATCAAATTCCCAATCATGGCACCTCTTAGCTCAGGGTATGACCAGCCTGTCCACCAGAGTAAAACTCTGATGATGTAAGGAAAAAGTCTTTGTCTGGGCACTATGAATAAGAAGAAAGACCTGCCAAAAACCTCACCTCTGTCTTGCATAGAAGCAGTTCCTCAAGTGTATTTCATGGTACCAGATCAGGAAATGGAAGGCTACAATTTAAGAGACAAGGGCCTTGACAATTAGAAGGACACAAGAGATAAAGTAATGATGAGTGTGGTGGAGAGAAAAGGGGCATTGATGAATTTTCAGTTGAAGCCATCAGTTATCTCACAGGTTTCTAGGCATGACCACCCCTACTTTAAGAAAGATGCTGGAAAATGAACCCACTTTTATACCAGAAAATTGGACTTCTAATTTCTGTTTCTTATTAGAGTCTTAACTTTAAGTCATTATATTAACATCCTCTATATTTTTGCTCTATTTTTTTAAAATTCAGATGCATTTTAAACCTACTGAGAGGGAGCATATATAAAGCAGATGAAGAAAGAGGCAACCTTTAACACACAACACCATTATTATGAATGTCATACTTATTTATTATTATTACTAATAAGAAAAAGGACAACTAGCATATTGGAGCACTTACTACATAGCAGGCTTTATGCTAAGTGCTTATGTAGATAAGTTTGTTAAATTTCTCCATAAGTAACACATGGAAGGACCCAATAATAGTTGTTTCATAATTATGTTGTACATTGTTCAACAATTGCAGTTATGCAGGTGCAAAGCACAGGCTATCATTTTAACAATTTCAGTTACCCCTGTTCTAATGTGTAACTCATTCACTGAATAAAGACTCAGGGCATTACTGCTGTGTGACAGCCCTGGTCTTAAAGCTTTAGACGTCTGGAAGCACTAGATGAAATAAAGCCCGTGGAATGCCAGAGCTGGGCAAATCCTAGGTCCTCAGTCAATTATAACTTATGATTTTGACTCATGCAAAAATGAGGCTTGCATATAAAAGACAGAAATAATTTTCAACTGCAGAAATATGAAAAACTAGTCTATGGAAGAGATGGCATTTGAGCTGAGAAGTCTGTAAAATATGAGTAGAATCAAATGGAAGTAAAAGGGATAAAAAGAGCATCCCATGAGGAAGGAATTACAAGGGCCCAGCCAGGAAGGCTGGAGCACAAGCTGTGTGCAGACCCTGACAAGCAGCCCCTCTGCCATAGCACGGAAAGGTAGGCGAAGGTAGAGGGCAGGGTGGCTGTGATCAGTTCACTGATGGTCTTTGGCACCAAGATACATTTTCATACTTTATTTAGTGGGATTCAGAGAACATCAAAGAGTTTCAGAAAGGGAAGGTGCATTAACAAAAAATTTTACTTTGGAAGTGGTAGGTAAAAAGATTTAAATGGAGAACAAGCTAAAAGCAGGTCACCTAGAAGGCCACCATCAGAATTCAGGTAGGTGATGACAGGGCTTGCGTTAGATGGTGCCAGTGGAATTAAAAGGAAATGATATATAAAAAAGGTATTGAGAATAAACAACAACTGGGTTTGGTGACTGGGGGAATGTACGGAATGAAGAAGAGGAAGCTAAATCATATCCTTAAAAATGTAAAAGCCACAAACAAAAAGCCTATTATACTAATGAAAATCACCCTACAAAGTGTGCTTGTTAATCTTGCATCTCAGTGCTCAACGTATCTTTGATATAGCATTTACTGCATATTTTTTCTGTTCAGAATATATTTTCCCATTTCTAGTTAGTATGGAATTAAATGAACTCCTTTACTCTATCTCATAAGTAGTCTAATAGTTTAATATTCTGCATTCAACTTTCATTGAAATGGTTTTATGAACAAATATTAGCTTTCTGTACTTTAATGCTTGCACAGGATCTCATGAATTTTTATTTTTAATTAAAAACTGACTCACTGATTGCTTATCCTTTTGTATTATTCTTTAGCCTATTTGCATCTTCTAAGCATCTTTCCTTCTACCAATTTCATTCTCTTTCTTTCCATCTGAAGTTTTCAATGTGGTCCTATTGTTGAGTTTATCATCAAACAAATTCTTTCAAAAAACCAGATAATATTTCTTTGCAACATTGTCTTGGGAATTAAAAAACAAAAGAATCTTCTGTTCAAAATGTGCATTTAACCCTAGCAAGTGACAGATGCTTTCTTTAGAAAGTTTTTATCCTTCATTGATACAGAAGAGATTGAAATTAATTACCTATTATTTAAGAGGTCCGACAGTGGAGAAATAACATTGTCTCTGTTTAAAAATTGTTTTTCTTGGTCATGAGGTGAAACAAGATAGCTGGGAAAAACATGAAATTAAGAAAGGTAAACAGGGCCTTCCATGAGATGTTCAAGTGGGAGAGAACAAGCACTGCCTAAGTAACCTCAAGGAGCTTTATAAATGGAAGCTGCTTTGAGGATTTTGATAAGGGGTTGTCCTAAAGCCTGGGAGGGTTAAGGGACAGCTGCCATGCCCTGAAAACATTGATTAATCATATGATAGTTATGTCTAATTCACAAAGTCAGTAGGAAAAATGTCAGATTATGGAATTAGTCATAAAAATATTCCTGGAATATAGGAAAATGAGAACATGTATTGCTACAATGAGTATTAATATTATAATGCATGAGATTGAGATAAGTGGTAAGACTATTGAAGAGGTGGTCATTTTTGTCTATGTAATTGTACATCTATAATTATATGCAAATTGCATATTTTTATAAACATGTGCTTAACTCTTTATGCATGATATCTTTTAAAAATTATTTTCTATTTTGATGAAAAGTGCATGATTGATAATAATATATAACAATCTGTTTCTTATTTATTTTGGGGATTACTTTGGGTCTTCTGGTCTTTTAGAACACAAGGAATACTAATTTACAAATGCCAAACATTAAAAGGAAATTATGGCACACAGATTGGAACTTATCCTTATACTTCACTGAAATAAGAAGAAATTAGAAAAAGTTCTGGAATTGCTCTAAGTAACTTCTGATTGCTGTATTTCCAGTGACCAATGGTGAGTGAGTTAGGGTCTAATTGTTTGTATGTCAAGATGGAGGCTGTCTGCCTCTGGATACCTTTTACTACCTCTGTCCTCCTCATCTTCACCAATGTGGCAGAAGGGAATTTGCTTACCCTCACTCTTTTTGTCTGTTAAAATCCTGATGGGAAAGGAGACATTTCTGCTAATACTGCAAGAGAGAGTCTTTCATGCAAGGGAGATTCTTGCTTGTCTTTTGGGTATCTCATTCTGAAGAATGAGAAGACCCAGAATAAATGACACTTGCTAGTTCAACTACTTGGGTTGGTAACATCAGCAGGACTTATGGACATGATTATGTGGGACTCTGTAACAATAAAGCAGGAGCCCTTTGGGAGGGAGGATGGGTGGAAATGAGAGGGGAGATGGTGAATGAGAGAGGTTGCTAGGTATCCATGTGACAAAGGTCATGCATAAAATTTATTTCTAACGGCCCAAGAACTGACAGACTGCTCAAGATCGATTATATACAAGTTGGGGTCTTTTCACATGATAGACTGTCAGTGTGCTTTAGCAGGTATGAGTAAGCATGGCAGGGTCACATTTAGGTTGTGACTTTCTTCTCTACAGGTGTCTGAATGAAACTTTCCTCAGAGTCTGTGACAGCCATTTTTTTTTGTTACCTCGTACATATGAACTTATTGTTTGGAAATGACTATGGAGCTTACAACTGTGTGCCAATAATGTGTGTGAATAAACACTCAAGTACCTATTATACATGCACACACTTATATACATGTTTATAATGTGAATAACTAATTTGTTTTCTTTAATTGTGAACAAAATCTACCCTTATTAACATGGGTGTCCTGAAAATTCACTGTGTACTAAAGGTAGTGTTTATCAGAAACTTAGAGTTTATGCTCCAGTTTATCAGTATAATTAGTTGCCCTATTAAGACTAGGAAGAAAGAAAAAATATGGCTCCAGGTTTTTCTAAATAAAATTTGAGATGAGATGGGGTGAGGCCTAGGGTATTTCACTTAGCAAAGTGATGAATAGAAATCACTGCACTAGTCACATCAAACCATGGAACAGTTCAAAGGGAGCAAAATCCGTCCATGAATGACAACTTATTCTTAAATATTTTCCCCTTGAATTTTTATAATCATGGTACCAAGAGAGGTGATATAATTAAGGTTGAAATGAGATTTCTATTAGGAAACTGATAACTGAGATTTAATATTTATCCCAGTTATAAGGCATGAAAATCATATCCCAAGTCCATAATCTTTTGGGGTTGCTTCAGATTTTCCCTATATAGAAGTTTTACTCTAGTCTTAATGACAATTTTATGAAAAAAATAGTTTGTTATTTAGGCATGAAAGATATTTGTTAGCACAAATCTCAGGGTTCATTTGGAGAAACATAGCCAGATTAATATACATAGTTTTTGACCTTCTTATTTTGTCCAGCAGATTTATTATATAATTAACATGTGGAAGCATTATTAGATTTGTGTACTGCAATAGTTTGACTATTTAGCAGTTTTCTTATAATAGAAAAATATTTTCACCTGCCTATGTACTCATTCAACATCCTCCACTCTCTCTTTTTTTTTTTTGCTAACCTCCAATCCAAGCAGCTTAATTTGAAAAATTGCAGTTGGAAAGACAGCTGGTCTTTGTAGAAGATTTAACACTTTGGGTATTTTGAATACAGTTTTGTAGTTTCTGGAAACTGAAATATAAATAAAACAAAAAAATGTGTGAGAGAAAAACACCTCACAAGGAAGCCGCATATGTAGTGCCAGCTCTTTCAGTATTTTTTTTTAGAGTGAACACCATTATTTTTCCTCTTGGTTTTACAGTACATACAACTTCTCCAACAAGTTCGGTTTCAACGTCAGTTTACATCTTGGAGATAAGATGGTTTATATCAAATCGATAAAGTACAAATGCAAGGGTATACAGGTTTTGCAAATCAAATATCTGATGTGTCTAGTATATACAGAATATATAAGAACTCTTAAAACTCAATAATGAAAAGAAAAGTGACCCTATTAAAAAGTGACCTTATTAAAAAATGGACAAAGTATTTGAATAGATATTTCTCCAAAGAAAATATCAAACGACAACAAGCACATGAAAAGATGTTCAACATCATTAACCATCGGGGAATGCAAACCCAAACCACTATGTGATAACATTTTACATCCATTAGAATAGCTATAATCCAAGAGAGATAATAGCAAATGTTAAGGAGGTGGAGGAGTTGAAACCCTTATACACTGCTGGTGAGAATATAAAATAGTGTTTCTTTGAAAACAGTCTGGTAGTTCCTCAAAGTGTAATTATATAGTTACAATATGAACCAGCTCTTCTACTCCTAGCTATAGCCCCAATAGAAAAGGAAAGATATGTGTACACAGAAACTTGTCCATTGCAGCATTACTTTTGATAGCCAAAAGTGGAAACAATCCAAATATCCAAAAAATGTTGAATGAAGTAATACTGAGGTAACAGTATTTGACAATTAAAAGAAATGAAGTACAAATACATTTTTCCACATCAATGAAAGTAGAACACATTATGCTAAGTGAAAGAAGCCAGTCACAAAAGACCACATGTTGTATGATTCCACTTATATGAAATATCCAGAAAAAGCAATTCTATAGAGACAGTAGCTAAATATTATTTCTACTATCAACAGACAAATGGAAAAATATATATCGTTTAGAATAGTATAAAAACCTTGAAATACTTATGGATAGATTTTTTTTTAATATATAAAAAATTTTATGTGGGGAACTACAATATATCACTGAAAGAAGTTTAAGAAGACCTTAAAAACTTAAGGATATGCCATATTTATTGATTGGAAGACTCAATCTTATTGAGATGTCAGATTTCCCCAAATTGATCTATAGATTCCACTCAATCCAAAACATTGATCTATAGATTCCACTCAATCCAAAAATTGATTTATAGGTTCCACTCAATCCAAAACTGCACTTTGTTTTTGTAGAAATTGACAAAATTCTAAAAGTCTACATGGAAATGAAAAGGATCTTCAATGGCAAAGCAGTTTTGAAAAGGAAATAATTTGGAGGACTTATATTACTAATTAAAGGAATTACTATAAAGCTACAATAATCATGACAGTGTGATATTTGTCTAAGGATTGACATATAGATCAGTGGAACAGAAGAGAGCCAGAAATAGACTGTTAAATATATGGTCAAATGATTTTCAAAAATTGCCCCGAGGAAATTCAATGTGGGAAGGAATAGTGTTTTCAGTGAGTGGTGATAGAACAAATGGATAAAGTTATGGAAAAAGATGGACTTTGAAATTTACCTCACACCATACCAAAAACAAATAAAGTATACCAGTCATGGTATACTTAAACACAAACTCCCAGAAGAAAACAGAAGACAATTATCTCAAACTTGGGGAAAGCAGAATATCTTAGACATGACTTAAAAAAACACTGAATATAAAAATGATAAAATGGAATTCATTGAAATTAAAGCTTCTGTTCTTTAAAAGAAATAGTTAAGAAAATAAAAAGGCAATAAAAAGGCAAACCACAGACTGGGAGGAAATATTCCTAATACATATTTGACAAAAGAAATATATAAATATATATTTTATATATTTATATTATATATAAAATATATAAATATATATTTTTAAATGTGCCACAGAATTGAGCAGGCTTCATAAGAGATATACTAATTATCAGTAAGCACAAGAATAGATGCTCAATATCACTTGTGATCAGGGAAATATAAATTAAAACCACAATGAGATACTACTATACATCTTCTGAAACAAAATTAAAAAGATTGTCAAGACCAAGTGTTGGTAGCGATATTGAGCGACTGGAATTTGTAAATATTGCAGTTAGGAGTGTAAAATAGTGAAATCCTTTTTAGAAAACAAGCAGTTTCTTTTTAACATTAAGCATATATTTATATGACACAGGAATTCCACTCCTGGGTATTTATGTAAGAGAAATGAAGGCATATGTCTACAAAATGATTTGCACAGAAATGTTCAGAGCAGCTTTATTCAAAATAGCCCCAAAACTGGAAATAACCCAAATGTCCATCAACAGGTCACTGGAGAAACAAAATGTGGTAAATCTATGAAAGTGATTACAACACATCAATAAAAAGAAATAAACAGTTGATGCTAGCAAAAATATGTATGTATCTCAAAACATTATGCTTAGTATGAGAAGCCACACAAAAAAGAAGTCATAATATATGACTCTATATATGCTGTTCTAGAATGGGCAAAACCAAATCAATGGTTGCCTGGGGCTGGGGATGAGTGGGAAGATGAACTGGCAAAGGTCCTGAGGGCACTTTCTGAGATGTTGGAAATGTTTTATATATATATATTGGAGTGTTGGTTAAATGGGTTGTCAGTTATACATGACCATTCAATACCTATTGAATTGTATGCTCAAAACTGGTGCATTTCATTATCTATAAAGTATTCATTAATAACATGGATTTAAAAAAAAAACTAAAGCAAGCAAAGAAATAGAGAAAGGGCTTATAATCTTTGAGAGCCAAAAGTGGATTTAGAAAAGAGTTCTTTAAATTCTCTTAATTAACATATCCAGAAACTCAGCCTTTGCAGTGGTAAATGACTTCCCTCATGCTGCCTAGCTGGTCAGGGGCAGGCCCAGCAAGAGAATTGAATTCTCCAGGCATTTTTCATTGCTTTGGAGAAAATCCAGGTGATATCATTAGGTTGCACCTCGGTCAGTGTTTCTTCAAGACCCAAATTTTACATTCATTAATCAAGATTTTGGTAAAATTGAAAGCAGAATTAGAAACCCTATCCTGTCAGAATTTTCTCCTACTAGCTGAGAAAATGTTTAGGGTTTGCTGCTGTAGGTCCTGCACAATTTATATTCACATTGTAGGAGAAAACGAAGTGAGGACTTGTTTTTCCAAGAATATGGCTATCTAACGAAAATAATTAAGTTAAAATTTGTCTACACACTGGACTACAATAAGGACTAAAAAATAATGAGAGTGATATGACATTAGGAGACATTAAGATAAACACAAAGCCTTGCTATAAACAAATATATTAAATAGAAGTCTGCCTGTTGTTAAACTCCCTATTCTGTGTGTAGCTTCCACTTAGCAAGAATTAATTTAGTTTAATTGTTTTTGTTTTGGCTTTTTCATATAGCTTATAAATTGAAATTAAGTGTCAGGAAAATACCTAAAATATCTTTATTTTGTAACTAAATCTCCTTAAAAAGCATGATGCCTTCCTTGTCATAAGATTTTCTGACATATATATTAGAAGTCCTCCAATTCTCAAAACATTTGTAAACTACTTCTAATTTGACCTAGTCCAAAAATATAAGAATTTAAAGTTTAGAAGTAGGAAGTAAGTGCAAAAATACCTTCAAAGTATGCTTGTGAAAAGTAAGAAGGAAGAAAGGGAGGAAAGAAAGAAGGGGAAAGGGAAAAAGAAAAAGAAAAAGCCTAAATGGGAACAGAGAGTCCTTGCAAAAAGATGACACATACAGTTTTGTTTTCTTAATTCCTCTTTAGAATAATGTACACAAAATAGGCATGTGTTATTTATGATTTAAGCAGATTAGTTAATATACTGAGAGGAGATGGTATAGCATGCCTAATAGAGCTGAAAAAGAGGAAATGCTTGAAATTGCCTGTCGGTCTGTATAAGGCATAAATAAATTAAAAAACGGAATGCAAACTATAGGAAATATTTTTCACAGTGAATACCTCTTTTAGAGTTAGGAAAAAGTTAAAATTGTTGGCTCAAGAGAACAAAAAACTAGTTTCTGAAACTACAATGAAAAAGATAATTGCTGTGGAAAAGTCCTTAAAATTATATCATCTCCCTTTTTCTAATGATGATGAACAGCTACTTAAAGAAGGAAAAGAGCTTGACTCTTGCTAGCTACCTATATATAATCTGATGAAAGACAGGGACTGCTAGCTCCTTCTGTTTTCCTTTCCTCACTGAAATACAACTACTGAGAGTCTTGAAATATAAGACTGATTTATTTTGTTTAAGCAAATCTATAATGTTTACTCCAAATGTCATGCAATTTAGTTTTGGGTTTTCTTGAGCCAAGAGCTGCTGGATAAGTTTACTTCCCAGTGGCGTGGCTTTGCTGTGAGCTTGCTGGCTGGATCACAATGGGAGAAAAGCCCCAGTGGTGACAAAGCTGTTGTGAGTTAGAAGCACTGCAGAAGCAAGAGCCTAGGTGTGTTGTTCTTGTTTAAATGCCTGAACCAAGCATTTATGTTGCCTAGAGTTTGCTTGTTTTGCAAATCTTCGCATACTCTTTTAGATGATGTTACATATGGAGCCATAAACTAAATTGAGTAGCTTAATGGCTTCCAGTTTTTCTTACAGCAGCATCAATCTATTGCTGAGTGTTTGAAATTTAATTCCTTTGGATGTTCAATAACAAGCAGTGGCCCTGATCATTTAATTTGTCTAGCATTATAGAGGAGAAAAAAGGCTGATATTAAACAAGAGATGCTAGGGGAGAAAAATTATTGAAGCTTTTTCACTACTGCTATTGGCAAAGGAGATTTTGTTCTCCTTTCAGGGAACACTTTGGGGTTAGAGTGACTCTTTGGTGTCCGGCTTCAAAATCACCAGAAAAATTATAAGTTGTGAACATGAGTGAGATTTAAGTTTTATTCTGTTCAAATATTGAGCCTCCGATGAATTGATAACATATGCTTTCTATCAAATCATTTACTTGGCATGATAACTTTGTTTATTTACTTAGAATTTAAGACTCTATGGTAGCTATAGGAAGTATTAATATTTAGGTAGTCTGTTTGGAACTCAAAGTCATTGCCCATTGAACTGTTTTAAATGATGGTGAAGTTCCCAGGCCAACCTATAAAAATTCATTCAACTGGTAACATAGATTAAGGATAGATTATGTTTATCGTATCTTAAACCTGACTGTAAAAATTATAATATTTTATAATTATACTCAGAAGAACTGAGAGCAGTGACATGAGCAGACATATACACAGTGGTGTTCACAGCAGTGTTTTCATGATTGCCAAGAGATGGAAACAACCCAGGTGTCCATCAACCAATGAATGCATAAACTGAGGTGTATACACACAATGGAATATTCTGCAGCTGCAAGAAGAAATGAAGTTGTGAAACATGTGACAACATGGATGAACCTGGAGGATGTTATGTTGAGTGAAGCAAGCCAGACACAAAAGGACAAATACTGTATGGTTGTGCTACTATGAACTAAACTAATTCTATGGGGTGTGGAGTTTTTCTTTTTGGAGTAATGAAATTGCTCTAAAATTTTTTGTGGTGATGGATATACAACTTTGTGATTATGCCAAACACTTTGGATAGATCATATGGCATGTGACTATAGCTCAACAAATGTAGTGGCTTATAACAACACACATTTATTCTCTTACTGTTCTGGAGATCAGAAGTCCTAAACTCAAATTGTCAGCAGTGCTGCATTCCTTCTAGAGGCTCTGGGGGAGAATTAGTCTCTTTGCACTTTCTATTCTTTTTATCTTCTAGAGGCTCCCTGTTTTCCTTGGCTCATGGCCCCATACGCCATCTTCAAAGCTAGCAGCATAGTGTCTTCTAATCTTTTCCTGCTTTCCTTGTCACATTGCCTTTTCTGATGCTGACCCTCCTCCCTCCCTCTTATAAAGAACCTTGAATAGTCAAGGATCATCTCCCCATCTCAAGATCCTTAATTTAATTGCATCTGCCCTTTTAACATATAAGGCAAGATTCTGGGAATTAAAGCATGGATATTTTTGAGGGGCCATTATTCAGCCTACCATAGCTATTGTGGGGACTCAGCGGAAGGGGTATTTGTTGGTTCTAACTGGAGTGGAGGCAGAATATCATGAAAGGCTTTAAGTGTTAGTATTTGAACTAAGATTTGATCAGTAAGTTTTCACGAAGGGAACTCCAGGGTATTCCAGAGGGGCACAGTGAGAAATTTTCACAGTGGAAGGCAAAGACAATGGCATATTCAGAGAACTGAGAACAGTTTGATTTGTCTAAAGCAAAATTTTAAAGGGAGATGCTAAAAAAGGGATACAATTGGAGGTAGATGATTGAATCAATCATACAGAGCCTTATATGCCAAATTAAAGGGTTTAGATTAATATCGACTACCAAGAAAATTCCAATTACAATGTAGAAAAATATAACATCAGATTTGCATTACATAGCTATAACCAGTTTATTAAGGAGCTTCTACTTGTAGCATAAACATACACAGTTTTATATTTTCCAGTAATTCCTCCCCAACTATATTATGTTAAATTCATTTTTTAACCTGTCTAGTTTTCACACATTTTAAGTTATTTTTCTTTCAAATATGAGAACAGTCACAATTCAAGATCTCATTTCAGTATCAATTAGTTTTTGCTGTGTAATAAATGACCTCAAAGCTTAGTGGCTTATAATAAAAATTTTATTATTGGGAGGTTTCACTGATCTGGGCCAGGCTCAGCTGCTCCTGGCTGGGCTTGCCTATATGTCTGCAGTCAACTGGTAGGTCAGTTAGGGTTAGCTAGTCTAAGTAGACCTGATTCACCTGTTAGGCAGTTAGTGGCTGTTGGCTGGGGTGGCAGGTGTGACAGGGCCTTGTGTCTCTCTTATCATTCAAAATGCTAGCTTAGGCTTTGTTCTCATGGTAGCTAGCAGGAATCTAAGATAATAAGCAGTACAGCATAAGGCCTCTTGAAGCCCAGTTTTGTATCTAAAAATAGTCACTGCCTGTGCATTCTATTAACCAAAGCAAGTTACAAGGCCAGGTCCAATTCAAGATGTGAAGAATTCGATTCTATCTCTTGATGGAAAAAACTGAAAAGTCAAATTGCAAAGTGCATGGAAACAAGAATGTGTGATGAATTGGGAACATTTTTGCTTTCAATCTACCAGAAGATACAAATTTGTTAATATGAAAATTCAATCTTGAACATCATTCAAAGTTCATTTCTTCATTTCCACCCTTCCTGAGGCTCTAATGGCTTGAGCAGAGGGAGGAGAGGGTAAGCTCTGCTCTTTACACACTATCAATCCTTCTTGTTTAGTTCTTAGTTCCTATGACAGTGTGAGAAGAAAGGAGAGGAATAATAGGAAAATATTACTTAATGAATAGGGCAAACATTGCGCGTCTCTTCTTGGTTGGCTGTAATATACAGTTCTAGCTTATTGTCAACAGGTTCCATGTGGGGACGTGGTGGCACCAACACATGTTTAGGTGAGAGAGATCTCACCCTAGTAAAACTTCCATAGGCACTGAAAATTATCAGTAAAATTTCATCCTGTGTTCCAGCTGACCCTATCTTGTGGTTCTCAAGCCACATTCTTTTGATATGTTCACACCTTTACAACCACACTGAGGTGGAACCAGAGACAAACCTTAATTTATTAAGCTGTGTGGCCAGTCCTTAAGCCAGTGGAGACATGTCCAATCAAACTTCTGTACTAGGGGAACTAGGAACTTGGGAAAGGAGAAGCTGTTGCTCAATTGCCCTCGACCTGGCAGTCTTCCACCATACCATTTCTCTCCAGACTTCTCTCTGCTCAATAAGACATACCCAATGCAGACATCCAAAAATATGAAAATTCAGACTCTACTTATTCATCTCTCAATTCTTCATGAGTTATTCTCTTGGAGACTTACCTCTTGCCTTGGAGAGAGGAAGTATCTGCCTCCCTTTCCCCATATGATGAAAAAATAACTTTTTTTCTATGAAAAACATACTACTCAAAAGATCAATGACCTTCCTATCTGTCAGGCCTGTTTATTGAATTGTGGTTGGAAGGGTATTGGTAGTAACGCCAGGTTAGACGACAGTCTATGGACTTACTCTTAGGGCTAAGCATTTTTTGCCTGTGTTTGATATCATTTCCTCAGTAGAGTAGTTTCCAAATTTCTAACAAACTGCATGGTACAAAGGAAGTCAGCAGTGACCTAGTGAATATATCTGTAAAAGTGAATTATAAGTCTGTGAATATTCTCGCTGTCGTGATTTTGTGATTATCAGGGTAGGCTAAACATTCGCTATATTAGAAACCATGCATGTGTCCCCAGACCTAGGTTTTCTCCCTACGTCTGGTTTATAGAATGATGGTGATAAACTAAGCCTGATTTATTACATGACCTCCTGTATGGCAAAGACTGTAACTCTAGCTATCTTTGGTCAACCTTAAGAGATATAGCAGGGAGATGTATGTGACTCAAATGGTTGAGCATCCATCTCCCATATGGAGGGACCTGGGTTGGATCCCTAGGACCTCCCGGTAAAAATTATAAAAAGAAAAATATAGAAGGCGCGTGGGCCGCCAGGCCCTGTATGTGGGTGAGCACCTCAGGCCCTGTGCGCAAGTGCGCCGCCAGACCCCACCAGCAGGTGAGCCGTCAGGCCCCGCGAGACACACAGCAAGATGATGATTTAACAGGAGAGTGACACAAGGGAAAGCCAAGACAAAATTTGCTGAAAAACCAGGAATTAAGGTGGCGCAGGTGGTAGGATGCCTCTCTCCCACATCGGAGGTTCCAAGGATCAAATACCAGTGAAGACAGGAGGAGAAGGATTAGAAGAGAGAGCAGAAAATGGACACAGAGAGTTGCCCAGCGAATGGACACAAAAACAGCAAAAAAAGGTGGGGGGGAATAAAAATGGATAAAAGTAAATAAACAAATAAATAAATCCTTTAAAAAAGTATAGGGGAATAAGATACGGACTATAGTTAGTAGTAATACTTTGACAATGCTCTTTCATAATTTGTTAACAAATGTTTCGCAACAATGCAAAGTGTTTGTGGTGGGGTGATGTGTGGGAGCTCTATATGATGTTATGCATGTTTCTTTTGTAAGTTCACAATGTTTAATGAACACTTATAGTTTATGTATGTTCATGTATGAATGATATACTTCAGTAAATTGTTTTTTAAAAAAGTGAATTATAAGTGACATGACAGTTTATATCACGATGATAGAGGTGGAAGGAAAAATTCCAACAGTTTTACTGATGAAGTAATTGAAGGCCAGAGAAGTAGAATAACTCAACACAACTAGATAGGGTGAGAATGAAGTTAGCACTTTTTTAGTAATGCCTAAATATTTGCTTGTTTAGTGATCTTTTGATATGGTCTGAAACATAATTTGTGCACAGAAATACTTTAGTATTACTCAGGTTGTACTTACATCTAGCTGCACATATATTATGAGTTTTTCAGGCTGGGATCATGCTATCCAGTTTGAAGTTTTGTTCATAAGACACATTGATAAAGTTGATCTTCTTCGGGTCTGCACTTTTGTAGTTTTTGTGATGGTTTGGAAAAATTTCAGCGATGATTTCTTCAAATATTTTTTCCATCTCATGTCTCTCTTCTGCTCCTCAGGGACTTCAATTGTGTATATATTTTGTTGCTTGAAATTGTCTCACAGTTCACTGATCCTCTATTCATTTTTTTCATTCTTTTATCTCTCTGTGTTTTATTTTGGATATTTTCTTTTGCTATATCTTCAAGTTCACTATTCTTTTCTTCTGAAATATGTTATCAACCATTAATTCAATTTTGTTTGTTTGTTTTTACAGCTCAGACATTGTAGTTTTTACCTTTTGAAGTTTGGTTTGAACTTTTTTTCCCCATATCCATGCCTACTTAAGATGCTCAGTCTTTCCTTTAGCTTCTTGAACATATGGAATAGAGTTATAGTAATTTTATAATGCCCTGGTCAGTTCTGATTAATTGATATTTTTCCCTCATTATGGGTGATATTTTCCAATTTCTATAGTAATTTTAGTTGGATTCCAGAAATATGAAATTTTTCCTTGCTGGATATGTTTATATTCTTATAAATATTCTTATGGTTTGTTGAGGAACATGGTTAATTTACTGAAACAATTTGATCTTTTGGGGGGTCTTGATTTTAAGCTTTATTAGGTCAGGCAAAAACTGTGTCTAGTCAATGGCTTATTTACTCCCCAGTACTAAGGCAAGAACTTTCTTGGTATTCTAGCCAATGCCCTGAATATCATGAGAATTTCCACACTGGCTGTGGGAACAGGAACTGAGCCTGGGCCTGTGTGAACTTCACAGCTGTTTCTTCTGATGAACTTTTCCCAAGTAGCAAGCTGGGGCAATCTTAGTGACCACCTCATTTTTCCCATCTCTCAGAGATTACTAATCTTTATTGCCCAATGTCTAATATATTGAGTTCTGTGGTTTGGTGAAATAAAAATAAAATGATTTTTATAAATGTCATAATGTCTGTTCTAGCTGAGACTGAACCTCCTTGGCCCTACTGGAAAAAAAGTGTAATAATAATGCTTGTGATATATTTGAGTTTACCACTGAAGGCAGACTTCCTTTATTTCAGGAATGTTTGAGTTTAGTGGACATTTTCATTGTTCAAGTTAAAGCAGCGAAATTGGTAATTTCAAGGAAATGAAAATGTCAAAGCGGTTTGTGTTGTGTCTCTAAATAATCTAATTTTATATAACAAATGTCTTTCCTTCTTGAGGGCCTCAGAGTAGTTGAGGGCCTGGAATTCAGGGTGGGAGGCATACTGAGTTATATTGCAGGTTTGGGATATATGTGACCCCTGAAAATTTATCAAACCGAAGGTTCAGAAGTAAGGTATTTAGAGAGGATAGTAGGAAATATCTTATTTTGTGGATTCTCATCAAACTAGCTGCAATTATATATATAGTTTGGTGGTTTGAAACTGTATGTATCCCTAGAAAAACATGTTCATTAAATGTTCTTTAAGTTAATCCATTCCTCTGGGTATAAAACCATTTTAAGCAGGACTTTTGATGAGGCTACTTCAGTTAAGGTGTGACCCACCTCAATCAGGATGGGTCTTAATCCTTTTACTGGAGTCCTTTATAGGAGGATGAAATTCAGACAAAGAGAGAGAAAGTACAGGAAGGAAGAAGCTAAAGCAATGAAACGCAAACGTGAAGGGAGAGACTAATAGATGCTGCCATGTGCCTTGTCATGTGACAGAGGAGCCAAGAATTGCAGGCAACTGGTCTTCGGGGAGAAAACATCTTCTTGATGATGACTTGATTTTGACATTTTCCTCCCTCAAAAGTGTGATCAAATAAATTCTTGTTGTGTAAGCCAACCCATTTCATGGTATTTGATTTAAGCCTAGGAAACTAAAACAGTAGTTTGCTTATTTGTTTGTTTGTTTTCTGAATTTAAATTCCTTCCTGTTATCTTGAGGCTTAAGGAAAGTTCAGTTAAATACCACAATCCAGTCTTATTTGGACATTTGAACACCTTGAAATTTAGAGAGAAACCTGTGTCTACATTTAGGTAAAGTAGGACAGAGGCAGTGGGAGTGGTGGCAGCCTGGTGTTGACTAGTGTGAGACAGTAAGGTGTGATTGACAGAGAAGCTCTGAATAGATGTCTGTGGTGAGAGACGTGGACAAAGAGAGAGGTGACAGCCCATTTGTGTGTATGGAATGATTGAAAATTACTTGAGGATTCCCCAGAAATACATGAAGAGGTAAAGCCAGTAAAGTTGAATTTACTGTGGTTAAGTTTATTTTTATTTAGATATTATCAGGAAATACCTGGAACCCTAGAGGCCATGCATGTCTGTTCACAGACCTACCAAATATGAGTGATATGGTTCAAATATGAATTCCAATATTTCTCCCTAATTTATTGGTGAAACCATAACCAAATGTGACTAAAGGAAAAACATTTGTCTCAGATACAACCAGATCCCCTTTATTGCTCATCATTTTTTTCTAGATCATCAGCTAATTCTTTGTATCTTACATTATTTTACTTCTCTTAATAATCTGAATTAGAATTGTTACCTCCCTGACATAGTAGAAACTTCTTCTTCTCCCTTGACATACTTATTCATAGGTCAGGCTTTAAGTGCAGTCTTTATAAACCATGTTTAGGATTATAGCTACTGCTGAACCTACATTTGTTATTGTACAGATCTGTATAGCGTTGGAATTTAAGAAGATTCCTTCTTCTCCATCATTATCTATAAATACGTATTATAGCTCAGTCAAAAACAGACTATTTCTATTTTGTGACCATGGAAGGTCTTCTACAGGTTTGGTTTGGTTTTGTATCATACAGAGAATGTCTTCTAGTATCTTGTGGTGGAAAAAAAAAGAATCATAAAATATATTATTCCTTAGCACTTTCTTGCAACAGTATCGGCATGTCCACTAACTCCAATTTAATGCTTTTGTGTAAATCACAATGTCTTCTAGCTCACAAAATCACTGGTTTTAGTACCTGTAATGGCTACAGAGATGCTATCTCTGATAGACTTTACATATTTTTAAAAT
This sequence comes from Cabassous unicinctus, assembly GCA_029593785.1. NCBI lineage: Eukaryota > Metazoa > Chordata > Mammalia > Cingulata > Chlamyphoridae > Cabassous > Cabassous unicinctus. Next base: position 55,949 of record JAQZBX010001499.1, on the reverse strand, counting down.
GCCACTGCCGTTTTGTGTCATTCAGAAAGGCATGTTGGCAGTAAAATTTCTCTCCAAGGTGAAAATGCCAGTAACCTCATTCCTTTCCAATCAAAGTCTCTCAGAAACAGAATTTATAATCTTTTCTACTTTAAAACCTGCTTGGCACTGCTTAACCTACTGCAGTTTGCTTTCTGACACTTCCATTCCACTGAAAGTACCCCAACAACACCAGCTATAACAGACTAATTGTAAAATCTGTTTGTGTCTTTATAGTCCTCACCATATTTGTCATCTCCACAACATTTGACACTGTTATCTACCTTGTCCCTTTTGCAACTCTCTTCCTCTTAACTTAAATTGCACCTTTCTCTCATTTTCCTTCTATATTTCAGATAATTCATACCCATTTTCTATCCAGCTCCTACAAGTTTATGTTCCATAGACATTTTGTCATCTTATTCTATACTCAAGACTCCAAAAAATCTATATGTTAATGATTTCCAAATCCATACTTCTTATTCAGACTTTCCCCTTGAACTCCAAAACAGAGTACACTAGTGTCTAGCACTCCTTGATCAACATTATATCAAAATTATCAATATGCAATCTTTTAATCTCCCACCTACATTTGATTGGAACCACTATTCACCCAATATCCAAGTTAAAAACTAGAATGCATGGGTCCTAGTCTGAGTGCTGCAGAGAGTAGAACCTGAGACAAATACTAAAGTGCTAACACATTATTTGAGAAGTGCAAGCTTACATTTTTCACTGCTTAACATTCACTCCATAAGGAGATAGTTTCCAGGTTGCATCACCCAGGCACTTGATGGTCAATCAAGGAATCAGGATGCCTCAGCCCAGATGGAGTACTGACCCTGAGAGAGAGAGAAAAAGGGACAATTGAGGAAATCTGAGAAAGTTCACAGACAGTCCCATCCATTATCCTGAACACATTCATATATCCCAATCTCTACATTGGATTAATCACAGTTTATAATTTTACCACATATCTCAAAACTGTCCCCTTCTGTCTTCTACTCTATTTTAGGTTCTTTGCATTTTTCCCTCTAGACCACTGCAGTAACCTCTTGGTTATTCTCTGTAGCTTGACCTTGCTTCCTTCTACTGCAGCCATCATAATGCTGTTAGAGTAATTTTTCCGAAGTGTAAATCTTGCTATTTCACTTCTCTAGCTAAAAGTCCTTCAGTGGTTTCTCCACAGACTCTAAACTAAAATCTGATTCATTAACATTGAGTGAAAAGTCCCCAGTATCTTACCCTGCTTACATCTTTAGCCTCTTCTCTCATCACTCTCCATGACTAGACCATTACTTTATGATCAGACTATAATCATCTATTGTCAGGTGAAATATCCATGCTACCTTTCTCTTCCATATGTTTAATGTCATGTGGATATCCATCTCCTGTTTTTTACCTGGCTAGGCTCTACTTGCCTTCCAGCTCAGTTCAATATGAAAAACCAATAAAAAGAATTTAGACGTTTAGTCATTTACGTATTCAATGAGTATTTATTGAGCTACTCTTATGTATCAGACATCATTTTATATTCTGACGATGCAGTCATAACAAAGGAGGTAAGAACTTCCTAGAACTTACATTCTAATGGAGGAGGTAGACAATAAAGTAAATAAATAAAACATATAAAATGCTAGTTAGTGAGAAGTGTTAAAGAGAAAAGTAAGGCAAGGAAGAATAATAAAAATGTTTTGAGGGTTGCAATTTTAGACAGGATGGTCTGGGAAGATCTCACTAGGGAGGTGACTTAAAAAAAAAAAAAGCTAAGGGGGCATGCCATAAGGATATTTGGGGTTAATTCAGATTAGGATCAAGTAAAAGTAAGTGCAAAGGCTCTAAGTTACAAGAGTGACTGGAGTGCTTGAGGAAATGCAAGGACACCAGGGTAGCTATTGCAGCTAGTAAAGAACAGGAGAGAATAAAGTCAAAGAAGTTGCAAGGAGCCAGGTTATATAGGATTGTGGAGACTGTTATGAGACTTTGACTTCTACTCTAAGTAAGAAAAGAAGTCATTGGAGGAGAGAAAAAGCTGAAGCTATGAGATTACTAAGTATGCCACTGCAATAATCTAGTATGAGATGCTAGTGGCTTGTCCAGGACAGTAGTGATGGAGGTGAAAAGTATGGTTAAACTCTGCCTATACTTTGAGGATATAATTGAGAGTTAACATGCACAGTAAGAGATTTTGACAGGAACAATTGAAATGAATGGACCAAGAGAGGAGATGGTTTGGAAAAGAGTTTAAGAAGTTCAGTTTAGAGCATGCTAAGTTTCAGATACCTAAGAGTTATTAAAGTATGGATGTTAAATGTGTGGAATATTTGAGTCTGGACTTCATGGTGAGGCAAGATAGAATAAAGAGGAGAGGCAGAAAACCTAATAAATTTTCACAAACCTAACAAAAACACCACCCATCAGAAAAAACTGAAACAGCATCCTGCTGGACTCATGCAAGCAAGTTATGGAAATGCAGCTTGAAGCATCCACTCAGCAAAAATAAAGGAGAAAAATAGGAAATTCCCACACTGCCCACCTATTTTCATAAGCCCCTCATGCAGCAAACTCCAGCAGGGCTCAAGAACAATAGCCAGAAGCCAATCACAACTGGACACCAACCCCTAAAAATCAAACTACCTAATAAAGTTCCCCTTCTTTGTCCTAAATACTCCAATCAGCATAAACCTTGACCTCTAATGATAACCAATAAAACCAGAAGCCCCTAGAGAGGCAATGCACATCTCACCCTGTAGCATGTCCTTACGTCCATGTCTTGGGTTGCATACTATCTCTTTTCTAATTTCTTAAACTCTTTTACTCCCTTGCCTACCCTACAGCGTGTCATTAAATTCCTTTATGTGACATAGCCAAGAATCTAGACACCAGCTTCAATAACAATGGGAAAGACCTGTGCCAGAGATACAAATTTAAGAATTATCAGCATAGAAATGGCATTTCAATCCATGAGTGGATGGCTTCCATTTTCAGTCAGAGTAAAATCCAAAGTCCTATAATAATCAAGGAAGAATATATATTATAAAACCCAACATATTCAAAGATTGAACTCAGAGGTATTATGAAATTTAAGAATTACAGATTTAAGGAAGAACTAGAAAAGGGGCAAAGAAGAAACTGCCAGTTGAGTAGAAAGAAAGCAAAAAGATCATGGTGTCCTGGTATATTGATTAAGACAGGTTTGGCTTAAGTAACACATTGCAACAAATATTGAATGGTTTAAGCACAATCACTTTTTTCTTGCTCACATAGCAATTTGAGGCAGATTTTCCAGGACAGTGAACTCTGTCTTTAAAACGGTGATTAAGTATACAAGTACCTTCTAACTTGTGACTCCATCATCTCCTACAGTCTCATTATTATTTGCATTTAACAGTTCAAAGGAGAAAGATTTTTGGAGGGGACATATCCAATTCTTTATTCATTTGGACTGGAAATGATACATAACACTTCTACTTCTACTTCCATATTCTATTGTTCATTCACGTGACCACAACTATCTGCAAGTGAGGCTTGGGAAATGTATTCTAGCTGTGTGCCGCATAAAAAGAAGAAACATATTTTTTAATTTATCACTATCTAGCACTCTATACTATGCCAAGTGAAGAAAGTTTTCAAGCTGTCTCTCTCTGAATTCTAATTTTCCTTTAGTTGTTGTTTCCCCGATAATGGATTTGTTGATTGCATTTATTTGTATATACCTGATGGTTTGCTTATTGATGGGGCACTTAGATGTTCAATAAATGTTGTTGAATGAAAGAAAAAAATTAAAGTTTTAAGATGTTTGCAGTTTATAAAATACAAGAAGTTAAGTGACTTGCTAAAACCTATGTAACTATTAAGTTATGGATTTGGCCCTGGAACCCAGGTATATTAACTTTTCAGACTGTTCTGAGAAATATCAAACAATGGTTTAGCAAAAAACAACAGGAATTTAATTGGCTTACAGTTTTGAAGCTAGAAGTCACCCAAAATCAAGGTGTTAGCATGGTGATTCTTGCTCCCCAAAGTCTGTAGATTTTTAGTTGTATCTTCTAGTAGTCCTAGGGATTTGTTTTAGTTTTCCGTCTGCTAAAAGAAATACCATACAATGGCTTAGCTTAAACAATGGAAATTGATTGGCTCATGGTTTTGATGCTAGGAGAAATACAAAATTAAGACCTCAGCAAAGCAATGCTTTCTCCCTGAAGACTGTGGCATTCTGGGGCAGGCTGCTGGTGATCCGTGGTCCTTGGCTTTTTCCTTCACATGGCAATGCACATGATGGCATCTTCTTCTTTCTCTTCTGGGTTCTGTTGACTTCCAACTTCTTGCTTCTCTCATGGCTTTTCTCTATGTGGCTTTCTCTATAAGACCTCCACTAATAAGATTAAGACTCATCCTAATTCTTTTGGACCACATCTTAACTGAAGTAACCTCATCAAAATGTCCTATTCACAAGCACAAGAATGGATAAAGAGTAAGAAATTACTTTGTCTTGGGTATATAACTCCAAGTCATAACAGTGTTCCTTGGCTTTTCTTGGCCTCCCCTCATATGGTGAAGTTTTCTCCTTTCTGGCTTCTTGACTTCTGGGATCTTTTTATAAGGCTTTCAGTAAGCCAACTCTCATTCAACTGAACCACATCTTAACTAAAAATAACACCTTCCAAAGTGCTTATATACCATTGGTTCACACCCACAGAAATGCAGATTAAGAACACTTTTTTTTTTTCCTAGAATGCCTAACACAACATACCACACCAAATTTCCTGATTTCAGGAAAATAAAGAGGCTTAATCATTTTTCTCACTTTGATTCACTTGCAGGAGGTTTCAAGAGAAAATGGAATATTTAAGTGGCTGCACTCTGAAGTGTAATGTACTGAGAGTTTTATTATAACCTCTATTTAAGCATTGATCTTGGATTATGATATAGACCATGAACTATTTTGGTTCTCTAATGACATTATGTTGGATGGAAAATCTAGTGCCAGAGACATTGGCACTAAAATTTAAAATTCTGGGGCAAGCTAGAAAACAAACAAATGAAATTCACCAGGAAGAATTCAATTAAAGGACTACAGTATAGAACAGGGAAGAATACAAACATAACAATAATCATGAAACAAAGTAGAATGCAATGGCTAATAAGAAAGGTTCATAAAGAATACAAGGCAAGTTTAGTGGGTGTTTTTCACAAACAGCAGACTGTTTCAGGGGTCAGGAAAATTTTCAAGATGACTCTTGAGTTATCAATGGTATTTTACAAGGCAATGATAATTTATCAGCTATGGTGTTCTTATTTGTAAGTGACTGAAAGCCTACCTCAAAGTGATTTATATAATAGAACAAAATAATTTATTTATAAAATTGAAAAGTCTTTAAGGAAAAGCTTGATCAGAGTCTCAGAGTCTGTTTTCTGGACTTTACTTTTCAGTTTTGTTTTTGTGTGGGCCATTTTGGCTGAAGGTTGGTAGCCTCCTTGCAAGGTAGCACAGTCATTGCAGCAGTTTCAATGTTCCCACCATCATTCCTCAGGGCCCAGAGGAGAGGAGCACACTTGTGCTGGAATTCTTTGCAAAAGTCTTGGGATTTACTATAGATGTCCTGGTCTGAGTCATATGCTTGATTCCTAGATCTCAGGGAGGATCCAGGTTTCCAGAACCACATGGATACCAAATGGAAATCAGCAGTGTTTGAAAAGGAGTAAGAGATACCCCAAAGTGTCCAAAGCAGAAGGTGAAGGAGTTTCAGGTAGAGAGAGTTATTTTGAAGAGGAAGGGGATCAAGGGAAGATTAGGATGTTTTTTACTTCTTATTCTATATATGGTGTCTAGCACAATAATTGCCAGATTGTGCACAATAAAAAATTATTAAACAAATGAATGAATAAACACATAAATTAACAAACAGATGAGTGAATGACTAAAAGCATACTTCAGGATGGCTGGAGCATATGATGTACATAAATGGCAACGTAAAGTATTTTGTGTAGCGATACCAGGCAAACAAAAGCAAAATATAGGAAACAACATAAAGTAATTCTAATTTTTAACTATTCTCCTTACAGTTTTGCTACTGATCAACAACTAACCATGGAACCAGCTGCTCCACACTCCTCTGCTTGCTCCTGGATGACTCTTCCTACTACTCAGGCAATGCTGGTGAGAACACACATATCGCTTTTGATCATGCTGTAAATATGGAGATACATCCTCTACAAAAGGAATCATACATTGCTTTCCAAATCAAAAAGTGAAATCCTTTTGCATCATCTACTGTTTGCAATTATCTGCACCACTGCTCTCCTCCATTAGTGTGGGTAATTGAGCAGAGACTGTACATAAAGACAAAATGGAGACTAACTAGCTATAGGGAAGCACAGTGTAAGGGATCTAGAAGTTATGGCTGATAACCAGCTGAATTTTAGTCAAAGGCATTTCCTTTGTTAAAAACAAAATCCTCCTCACAGGTCCCCACTACTAATTGTAATGTATGGGATATAGATACAAAGTAATGAGAAAGGCAGAACATGTACATACAAATTAAAGCTGACTTTCAAAATAGTCAACTGGGCAAGTTGTATACTTATTCAACTATGCTGCCCCTTGCTCATGCTTTGGGAAATCTCCCTTTAGAGTTGGCTTCAATTTATTACTAAGTAAGAAAACCCATCTTGTTATTTTATGTTTTTATTTTATTTATTCTATTTATATTATTTTACCATATTCTGATAATGGACTCACTATTTGCCGTATTTAACTTCAAATGACTAAGCTCTTTCTAAAATTTAAATCCCCTTTCAGCATTATTGAATGATGAATCCATACCATGGATATTCAAAAGAATGTGCTACAGGATCAGAAGACTTTCCAAAGGAGGAAATCTAAATCCATATTGACCAACAGAAGATCACCTGGTAATAAGACATTCTCTCAGAGTAAGTTTGTTGCCAGTAAAGAATTTAGTTTTATGTACCCACTCTGAAATTGTTTCAAAGTATCAGTCTTCATACTACATATCTTGTTTACAACTTCATGAAAATTGACAGCTATACATATGTGTATAATATTTACATAACAATAATATTTGCTACACATTATTCTATATAATATTAATATACAAAAATCTATAAAATGTATTAAACTTTTAATAATACTTAATATTGTCATGTTATTGATCACGCTCTTGTTAGAGAGCTTTCCTCTGAGTTTCTGATTAATAAAGATGAGGAACTATGGAGAAAATCTGAAAGAGCACATTATAAATGTTTACTAGGAGGAAAATACAGTAGATTCCAGCAATTACTTACATTTAATCTGGACAAAATTAGCCAAGGGGCAATTTACCAATATACTTTAGGTATGTGAAGATACACGTAACAAGAATTAATACTCATTTTTCCTCTATTCCTGCTCAGGATTGAATAGGAGAAAATGGAGGGACTATATTTGTCAGATATAAGAACAGTTTATTAATTAATATTAATATTGAAAGAGTAGAACAGATTTTAAGAATAGCTGTAAAATATTATGTGGTACAGTCTAAGACCTTTAACAGAAAAAGAAAGTATGACTTGCATTTCATTTCAACATGCATAGTAATTTACAAATTACTCAGCAATTAGTTACTGCTGCTTTGATCCCTTCCAACATTTCAACTTTTCTTCTTTGTGTGTTCAGTGGACTTGGTGGACTCATCTATCTAAACTCTGGCTGTGACTGACCCACCCATGCACCACACCCAAGACAGGTCATGTGAAATAGCCACAGGCCATAGCTCTAATCACTCAGAACTCTTCTCCATTAAGTCTTGCACCTTCCACATAGCCAGTCCTTGAAATCCTGGCCCCATTCCTAAGCATTTTTTTTTAATCAGTTTTTGATCTCTTCATACTAGCTAGATTCTCCCTTTGCATACTAATTTCAACTTCCCATTCTCTGAGCACACCTCAGCTTGCTTGCGAAATTATTGCTCTTACAGCTGTTCATTTTCATTGGGATTTTCTTTCTACTTCTAATTTAGCTTTACATTTTTGCCTTATTCTGCATCTCCTCTCTCTCCACTGAGCTTGATTTGATAGTCCATCATATCAGTCATGGTCTGGAAAGTAACTTTCACTATCTTGACTGCTTTTCCTGGAAAAATCCTGACCTTTTCAAATCTAATCATCTGCCTTCTCTGATCCTACACTCAGAATGCACAACTGTTGAACTATAGAGTAGGTTAAAACTACCACAATTTTGTAGACACATTTCATATGGGCCCTCAACTTTACCCAGCTTATTCTCTTCCTTTCCACAGTAGAAGTTCAAAATATTTTCCATTTCCTCCAACTCTACTACGCTCCTACCCTCCAATCACTCACTCTTAGCAGATGACCTAGATTGTTGCCACCCTCCCTCCAACTCATTTCTCAACATCCTACAATCTGGTTTATAACCTAAATAACTTGACCTGTGATTTCCAAGGCTGTTAAATCCAATGACTACATGTTGATACTCATTTTACTTGAGGTTTTGACAGTAATTGAAAGAGTTGACCACCTTGTTCTTAAAATACTTTCTTCTCTTAAAGTGTCTCAATTTCCTTTTCTGGATCTTATATCTTTACCCAAACTTTAGATTTTAGAGATCCTCTGAACTGAGACTCATTTCTCAAGGATCTTTTTCTTCCTCAGTGATCTCAACCATGGTCCAAATTCCTCACATCAACATTTATAGCCCCCAAATTGTCTAAATAATATAGAAATTGATTCTTGAAGTAACTGGCTGAGTCAGGGTGGGGATGGGGAGATCAACAAAGATCCTTCCCTCCTGGAATGGGAATAAGTCAACTAGTATTAGGTGTTAGCAATGCAACTGGTTAAACAAAGGCTTGTTCTATCCAGGGACTGCTAAATGTTCCTAACAAAGCAGTAAATTTATATTTATCAGAAAAAATTCAAATTATGAGAATGCTTTGGATAATTCTTATATTCTTTAGAATAGTGCTAAAATATAAAGACAAACACTGGTCCCAGCTGGTCCATCTGAACCCAAGAAGACACATATAGACAGCTTTAATGACTACATGTTGTTTATTGGCCCAGTATTCTTTTCTTTCTAAAAAAAGAAAAACCCTCCCCCATTTCATGTGTACTTAGTGGGGCTGTCAATAGTTGTGCTTTTGCTACCACCTACAGGGATTGACATTTGATTCAGTTTGACTAGTCAGCTCAGAGTACGGTCTATGTATTCTAAGGCTTCCTAAGCTCAAATAATCATGTGCCCTTTGGAATTGCAAACTGGGAATTCTCTGTTGCAGGCTAAAAGACTGGTGTAATATGGGAGCTTTTTCAGGATGTGGGAATTATCTTGAATGACATTGCAACAACAGATATATGTCATTATATATCTTCCCATAGCCTGCAGAATTGTGTGGGAGAGAGTGTAAACTAAAATGTGAACTATGGTCCCAGGATGCGATTATCAATTGCAATGAATATGCTTCACTAATGAAGGATGTTGTTTATGTGGGAGGGTGTAGGAAGTGTGGGGAGCAGCGCATATGGGAATCCCTATATTTTTTGTGTAACATTTATGTAATGTAAGAATCTTTAAAAAAATAAAAATATATATATTAAAAAAAAAAGTATTCAAAGGTAAAAAAACAGCAACAACAATAAAGAAAGAAAGAACAAAGGCAGGGAGGTAAGAAACAGTGTGAAAATCCTGGGATTTGGGAAAAGCCAGAGAAATGGGAAAATTCTGTTTCCCCAAGTCCCTCCCAAATATTATCTGTTGTGGATACTCTAGCAACTCCCACTTAAAGCCACGGTTTGTGGAGAAGCAGCCCCAAAAAGGCAAATCACTCAATGGCTTTGCTCTCCTAGCGAGGCTATTGATTCATTCTGCCCCAATCAGAAACCCATTAAATTGAGGCCTGGCTAGGAGGAAGAGGGTACTGATTTACAGCCCTGGTGACTATTTCTAACTTCGAAATTTTCTACTTATTATCTGATGAGAACCCAGGGGTTATGAAGTTACATATTAACTTAAATATAGTTGTTTAATAGGAAAACTTTCCTGAAAGGTCATGGTTTTATTTTGCTGTTAAGACATTATTCACTTTTGTATCTAACCTAATAATCTAATGCTAACAATTATTTAAATGACTTTCCTGATGGTCTATATATACCCCTGTTCTTCAAATACTATTGAAACCAGCTTAATCATCTTACCTATTCCCTTATTATTTCATGAGTTGAGTAAACACTTTGAAATTCTCTCTCTCTCTTTTTTTAAAGAGGTACAGAGAGGCAGGGATTGAACCCAGGACCTCCTACATTCCGTGGGAAGCAGGTGCTCAAACCACTGAGCTACATCTGCTCCCCAGACATTCTCTTTTTTAACTTGAATATACTTATTTTAAATTTTGGAAGTTTTGCTGTGACAAGCCTCTTCTTAAATTATTATTATCAGTAGTGAGGTTTGTTTTTTTAGTCTTTTTAAAATATATTTTAATTAAAAAAAAAGATATTTAGATTACATAAATGTTACATAAAAATATAGAGGAGTCTCATATGCCCCACTCCCTACACCTCCCACATCTTCCCACATTAACAATATCCTTCATTAGTGTGGTATAGTCATTACAATTGATGAAAACCTGTTGGAGCATTGCCACTAAGCATAGATTAGAGTTTACATTGTAGTTTACACTCTTTCATGCACAACTTTGTAGGTTAGGGCAAGATATGTAATGGCTTGCATTTGTCCTTGTTCAGAACAATTCCCAAGTCCTGAAAATGTGCCCATATTTCATCTGTTTTTTCCTCTCCCTGCCTTCAGAACCTCTAGTGGACACTGCCTCCACATCAATGATATAATTTCTTCCATTGCTAGAATCACAATAAGTCTATAGTAGAATACCAGTAAGTCTACTTTAGTCCATAGTTCCTTCCCCGATTCTGAGGATTCTGGGATGGTGATGCCCACTCCACCTCTAATTGAGAGGGGGATTTGATCCCATGGGGCAGATGGATGGGACTCTCTTGCTTGCAGTTGTAGACTCTCTCGGTTCCTTGGGATGGTGTTGTCCATCATCATCTCCTTGTTAGTTGTCCTTGGTTAGTCCAATGAGCTGGAGAGTAGGTGTTGCAACTCCATTGAGATTTAAGGCCCAGCTGGCACATGGACAGCCCAAAGATTTTAGTCTCTTGGAAATACACTTATCAACTTTAGTACTAATCATAGGTTCATATAGAAGGGTCAGAAGAGTCATGTTTAGGGAAATCACAACTGAGTCCAACTCTGTCACTCTGGGGAGCATAAACTCCAAAGTAGGGCCCCCTGGCAGGGCACCAAACTCCTGAGCTATCTGCCCTGACTATAGTGTCTGGATGTCTCCAGAGCCCTCACAAGCCCTGCTATTTGAGGTAGTATTTACTTTGGCAGTGAATGAGATCCTGCTGAAATATGCATAAGGGCAACCTCTGGAATGACCTCCTGACTCACTTTGAAGTCTCTTAGCCATGTAAACTCATTTGTCTTTACCCTTTTCCCCTTTTGGCCAAAGTTTTTTTCCATTGCTAGTTGGTGCTTGGTAGCAATCCCTCAGTACCAGGAAGAATCATCCCAGGAGTCATGTCCCACACTGGGGGGAAGGTAATGTATATATATTTTCTGAGTTCGGCTTAGAGAGAGGCCACATTTGAGCAACAAGGAGGTTCTCAGGAGGTAACTCTTAGGCACCCTGTAATACTAGGCTAAGTTTCAATTTCAAGAGTAAATGTTCATAAGTACAGTAATCAATATTAAAGGCCCATCAATGGATCATCCTCCTTCACTAGCCATTGCCCCTCTACTCAGGGGATTCTTGCTGCTCCATTAGCAAATGTGGCAGAGCTCCCCAGGATGGGAATTCAATATTCTTTCAGTTATTGTGTGAATCTCCACCCACCGTGGCAATGCCCCATGAACAACTGAACACATTTATATACCTTATATGTATGTTCAGGTGACCCTCCTCTCATGTATCCCCCATCACTGAGACCCCATACAAATGATCGTCCCCTGTGACAAGCCTCTTATATCCTGTAAAGACCAAAAAAAACCCAGTGCCCCTTCCAGGAAAGGAGAATTTCTAAGTAATTTGACTGCTCAATCTAGATGTGAGCAAGCTTCAAGGACCACGCTTAATTCCAGAGTCTTTCCTTTTCCACTCCTAATTTGAGTAGGTATTTCTATGGAAATACCTTATGGAATTAAGCAAAATCTAGTGTCTATTTCAGCTGTTTGGCTTTGGCATAAAATTACACACTCAGCCAAATCCTATATTTGTTGGTCCTAACTAGCAATTTCTCACATTGGCTTTGAATATTAAATTATGTGCAAAATTGTGTGAAGTACAATATTCATAACTGTACTTTTAATGTGCAAGCATAAAATTCCTGAAGCAGAGGCTGTCTCAGCTTCCAGTGGCCTCTTTGATCCTTTTGTAAGTTTAGCCTTTTTTTCTTAAATTGTGGCAAAACTTGTCTAGAGTAAAATTCACCTCATTTAGTGTACAATTCTATGAGTTTTGTCAAACATGTAAAATTGTAAATCCACGATCACAATAAATACATAGAACCGTTTCATCATTGGAAAAATTCCCCTGTGCCTCTTTGTAGGCCCCTCCCCCAACCACAGCCCCTGTTAACTACTTATCTGTTTTCAGTCCTTTTAGTTTTGTTTTTTCCACAGCGTCATATAAATAGAAGGTTACTGTAGGTGGTCTTTGAGGCTAGCTTTTTTCACTTGGCTTAATGCATTTGAGATTCATCTATGTTGTGAGCATCAGTAGTTCAGGCCTTTTGATTGCTGAGTTGAATTCATTGTACGGATAAATGATAGTTTGTTTATCCGTTCACCCTTTAAAGGACATGTGGGTTCTTTCTAGTTTATGGTGTTTGTGAATAAAACTGTAAACATTCATGACGAAGTTCGTAATGAACATAAGTTTTCATTTCTTGCCTAAATACTTGGTGGTGGGATTGCTGAGTCATATGGCAGATGCATGTTTAACTTTAAAAGAAACTGGCAAATTGTTTTCCAAAGTGGATGTTATACTTTTCAGTCCCACCAGCAACATATGATTGTTTCAGTTGCTCCCCATCTTCAACAACACGCAGTACTGTCCATTTTTTTTTTTATTTTAGCAACTCTGCTAAGTGTAAAGGGGAATCTCATTGTGATTTTAATTTGCATTTGCCTAATGAACTAATTTTTGGGGTATATTTTTCACATGTACATTTGCCATCAATTTATATTCTTTCGTAAAGTATCTGTTCAAATATTTTGGCCATTTTTTTATTGGGCTGTTTGTTTTCTTATTATTCATTTTTGAGAGCTTTTTAGATAGCTTAGACAAAAATCATTCACCAGATGTAAGTTTTGCAAATAGTTCCTCCCAATTTCTGGCTTGTTTTTTCATTCCCTTACAGTATCTTTTGAAGAACAGAAGTTTTTGTTTTGATGAAGTCCAACTTACCATTTTTTTTCACATGAGGTTCATGCTTTTAGTGACCTAAAGAAATTGTTCCCTAACTGAAGGCCTCATGATTTTCTCTCATGTATTTTCTTCACTCTTTCCTCTCTTCCATTGGATCTATGTGTCTGTACTTCCAATAATACCACAATTTCTTGACTGGTGTTGCTTCATAGTAAGTCTGGAAATTAGGCAGTGTGCGTTCTCTGATGTTGCTTATCTCTTTCAAACTTGTTTTGGCAATTCTTAATTATTTGCTTTTTCCAACAAATTATAGAATTAGTTTGTCAATTTCTACAGAAAAAATTTCCTCTGGGATTTTGATTGGGATTATGTTGGAATCTACAGATCAGTTTAGGGAGAACTGACTTCTTAACAATATTGAGTCTTCCAAACCATGAACATGAACATGCGGTAGCTCTCCATTTGTTTAGGTCTTCTCTGATTCCTTTCATCACTGTTTTACAGGGTTAAGCTCAGAGCTCTTATGCATATTTTGATTTATACCTAAGTGTTTAAAAAATCTTGATGCTATTGAAAATTACACTTTATAAAATTTCAATTTCTATTTGTTCATTGCTAATATATAGAATAAAATTTATTTTTGCATATTAAATGTTTATCTTGCAACTCTGTTAAACTTGCTCTATTTGATTTCTTAGGAATTTTTGTTGCTATGATTACCCACATTACCCTCTAAGCTTCAGATTTTCTCTGTGGGCCTGGACCTCAGATAGAGTCTCTCTCCAAATGTTTGCTCCTTCCCAGTGACACTTGTTAGTCCATGCTTGCTAGCCTGTTGTTTGGAGGACAGGATGTGGTCTTCAGTTTGTCCTGCTTCACCCTCAGTCTTGGTCTCTGTATAGGGGCCTTAGGAGTGAGGCTTGTCAGTGATCCTGTCTCTTCCCCAGTGGGTCTGTGTCCATGACAGTTTCTTGCTTCTCCCCCAGGGATAGAGTTGCTTGTTTTTTTTTTTTTCCTTGTCCCATTCCTTCAATCACAGTGGGTCCTAAGGTGACGATTTTGCTGCCTTTCCCCCAGTTGCTCAAGGCTTTTGTTCCACAGGGAGGACCATTCTAGGCCAGGCTTCATGCCTTTTCCATAGCAGTGTCAGCTCTTCTTCCTCAGGTGGCACCATGAGGAAGTCATCCATCAGTCCCCAGCCTTTCTTGTGAGCAAGCACCCTGTGAGGTTTGGGGAGAAGAGTTTGTGTATGACTGGGGACTTGTTTTGTGGTGGCTAGGGTCTTTTACTCTTCTACTGGATCACACTTAATCTTTAGCAATTCGCTAAAGCTTTTAGCTAAACTCTTCTTACCCTTACATGACAACCCTGTCTTCCTCCTGAGCTCTGCCAGTGCTCCAGCCCTCTACTGCAGGTGCCTGTCTTTCCTTAGATTTCAAGCTACTTGGTTGTTTTGTGACCTAAGTTCTCTGATGGGTTCAAGAAAAGTTGATTTGTAGATTATCTGTTTCTTTCTTCTTGTTAGGGTGGGAGTGGTACTTTTCCACCTTTCTATATCCTCAGTAGAATCTAGAGCACTGTTTTAGTCTATATCCATAAGTTTTTGTCTATCTGTCTGTCAGTAATAAATGAAGTTAGCTTGAACTTTTATTTGAAACATTTTTAGTGACTGGCACAAAATAAGGGAGGGCCATTATACATGGGCAAATGATATTTTCTTAATCTTATATTGTGATATGCAAAGCATAATTCTCACACCAATCCCTACATAAGAATTCTTCAGGAGCTGCAATTGTCACTAGGCTAGATTAGATTTACATGATATTACATCCTCTCTGGGATAAATTGGTAGGACATGATTCTATTCTTTTCTTCTTGCTCTCTAAATGTTATTTATCCTATCTGCCTACTAAGGAAGGCTTATGTTCTCTTATCATAGAGTTTTTTAAATATTTCCTTAAAATATTTCTTTTCATTTCCTAAAAGTTATCACTTCTCTTGACTCACCTTCATTTTGAAAGGCTTCCTTGCAGAAGCTGTTTACTACTGTTTTTCTAAATGTCAGAGAAATTGTGATTCATGTCTTTTGTGAGGTTTTTGGTTACTTCATGGATGAAAAACACTGGTATCTATTTCAAAATCTTTGTTATATAGTCCCTTCCCTTTTATTTCAAGTTTTAATTTTTTAATTATAGTCAAGTGGCTACTTGTCAGGATGGACATATTTTTTTTCCATTTCAACCTATCCCGGCCTTTCTTGCTTTATTAGCCCTTATTCAGAAATGTTATTTTCTATGGAATTAAGACATATCTACTCTTATTTACTTTTCATAAGCTTGCACCTCCTCTCCAGCTGTGGCAGTTTGATATTATTTATGAATTTCAAAAAGAGATATTAATTATGTTTGTAAACTAGTCTGTTGCTCTGGGCATGATACCTTTTGATTGTATTAGATTTAACTGAGATGTCTGATTAAATTGTGTTAAGATTAGGGCTTTGATTATTCAACCATGTCATTTGAGTGCAACTCAGCATTAAGTCCCAGCCCCCTTGGGCTGATAAAACAGACTCTCACATGGATGTAGACACACAGAGAAGATGCACAAAGGATCCTGTGGCCCCAGGAAGAGAGATGAGCCTGATAGTTTACAGCTGACCTTGTAAAGAAAACAGAGCAGCTGAGCCTGGAAAGAAATGAGCCCCAGAGGAAGAGAGATGAGCCCCATGCCAGCCTACAGCTGAGATCAGAAGAAACTGGGACCACAGAGCCTTAAAAGGAAGAAGGAAAGTTGAACCCTCACAGACATCGCCTGCTATCTTGCATCAACACGTGGCCACAGACTTTGGGTGAGAAAGTACCTCTTATGGTACCTTGAGTTGGACTCTTTCAGGCTGTGTATCTGTAAGCTTATATCCCAAATAATACCCTTTATAAAAGCCAACAGAGTTCTAGTATTTTATATCAGCACCCCTTTTGGCTGACTAATACACCAGTCTTATTTTCCAATCATGATGTGATGGAAAGAACCTTGAACTATGACGTGGGAAACAACTGCATTTTAGTATGAGTGTCCATTATCTAGTTGGGCCCTTTTAAATTTTTAATTATGTATTTGCTTTTTTCCTCCTCTGTTCAGAAGCAGTGCCTTACTCCAATTTTTAAAATGTAATATATATATTCCTCCAGATTTGATTACCAAATGCTGTTTAGATATTTTCACTTTAGTAAATTATCCTTAATTTTAACTCCAGAATATTTTCAGACAAGAGAAAAATTACTCTATTAATTTTGAACTCTAAAATAAACAAACATGTTTAATGTTTCAATAATTTTGGTTATTGCTTGAATTCTCAATCCAAAGCTGCCAGTATTCTCAAGATATTGCTTTCACATTTTTGTCTGCCAGTAGAAGCATTGTGAGACATAATTGGTTTTACCATTATTGTTCTACATAACTTAAATTACTTGCATAGCTCAGTACTTGGAACTGTATAAAAAGAAGCAATTTAGATACATTTTCCATAACTTTATTGGTTTTTGTCTTTCCCTCTGTTCATTCTTTATACATCTCTGTTTCTCTCCTTCATCTTTGTAAATGTCCTCCTTCACAGTGGTTCCTTACCTACAGTAACCAACATCTGTGCTCTACCATGTCACAGCTAATTGGGTCAAAGAGAGCATATGGACTCAAGATGACCATCTATGGCATTGTCACTGGGTTGACCATTGGTCCATATGGTGGCCTGATTGTTAGAGGTCTATATAGTAGCCACAACCTGTAATAGAAATTGTGAAAACTAGTGAAAACCTCTTTTTCAGGGAACTAAAGTTTTAGGTATTCAGGAAAACAGCTTGCTAGTTTAAAGCTCTCCTATAAAGAGAAATGGATGTATGCTGCTAAAGGTGTCTGTTTAACTACATTGCTAGACCTAGGGGGAGGAAACCACCACAGAAGGGAGGAGGCAATTAAACTGGAAAGTGTGGGTACCAAAGATAGACTTCATCAGATTTGCAACATTATTTGGAGCTGTTCCAGGACTAACTCAAATGATCATAGACAGTGGATAATATCCACTTGGTAACACTGCTATAAAATTTCTCCTTTAATTCCTATGTGCATTGGTCTAGAATTCCATTCATTTCCTTTGTTTTCTTAAAAATTTGTCCAATATTCCATTGCATGTCATACGGTGTGCAAACAAGAACTGCAAATGTCAAATATTGGTTGAGACTATTAAAGAGAATATAAGAGGTAAATTAAGAGCAAAGGAAATAGTGAGTGTAAGTGTATTTATACAAAGGAAGTACCTTAGTATCATATGATACTGCTTTATGTAAAATATATCTCAATTTATTTTCCAGCTAATTCTGTAGAAAATATTTAGACATATATTCTCAAAAGATGCTATTTGAGAAGTCTGCTATTTTTATATGCCTCCACTGTTTGCTATTTTTAATATGCCTCCACTACCTCCCTCAAGTCCCCATTGTCTCAAATAATTTAGTGGTAAATAAACTTAATTGGACATCAGCATTTGTGTATATTAATGGATGGAATTGATGCTAATATTTTTCAAAATAGAATATGAAGAATATCGTAAAGGAAAAAGTAATAAGAAGCTACTGTTTTTGCTTCTTTTTTTGTTGTTGCTGCTGCTGCTAAATGATAGCATTTCATCTAATCTTCACAATAAATGTATGTGGACCTGAGGCAGAGAAGAATTAAGGGATATCAATTAGGTAAATTGAAGTCTGAATAAAAAAGAAGGTGATGATGATGCCATAGAGAAATGACAGTCAATGAGAAGGCCCAGGCACAATTGACAGAGAAGCATTGGCAGAAGAAAAGGGAAAACAATAAGCGCACCATTCCACAGACACCTCTTTGTGGGTTTCCCAAAGAAGGTACAAAGTGATGCCTCAATTAAATAGGGCTTACTGTCAAGATAGCCTGGAATGCTGCTTCCCATTGGTCATCTTTATGAAGACAAAGCAATGCATATTCTCCACTCTACCTCTCCCCACCTCTAATCTATTTCTCTACTGATTATTATAAATGTCAAATTCTAAGGTTAAAAGTACTCAGTTGCACTGTGTCTAAGTTCTTCCATCTCACATATTCCAAATTTCTGAATTATTTCTATTTAATTCAGTTTCTTGACCCCGGAGCTAATGCCTAGCCTTCAATTATATTAAATCATCTTGACATGACTTAGGCTTACCTTAATTCTCCTAGAGTCCTGTCTTAAAGTCTGGTGAAGCAACTCCAACTTCAAACACAAAATTGAAGTAGGTATACATGGCAAAGTATTAGGCAATTGCAGGTTCTCTTAGTTCAAGGAATCTCCAAGAACTAAATGCAACTGAAGTAATCTTTCAGAGAAGGAGCTGGAGGGAAACATTTGTTTGTAATCTACTTATGAGAAAAAAATCTATTCAGTTTTCATTCCTATCAACAGTGGAGAGGACTAGATAGTAGAAGAATTCTTCCATATGTATGAATATATATATATTACATATGTATAATTTCACAGCTCATGTTGCTTATAATTCTCATCCTCATTGTTAAGAGCACTTGTGTCCTTAACTGAGCAGTAGCAAAATTATTTTGTGGGAAATCTTTGGAACTAACACATTCCAGAGAAATTTCAAATGATAATGTTAAATGAGGTACAAATTATAGGGAAATGCAGTTTGAAAATATTGCCTAATGAAGGCAGAAAAAATATTTGAAGCATCAGCAAGAGATTAAAAATTAAGACTAAAAGACAAAATCCGGAAAGATTTTGAATGTTACATCAAAGCAAGTATAAAGTAACTCCTACTCTCAGGAAGCCCGTGGTTTTGGATCAGCAATCAAAGCTGTTCTGGAGGAGTTTGAGGGCAGAATGGATGACCTTCCCTTATGAGTTAGTTTCTCTTTTCTGACTACTATCTTGGAGAGCAAGGGCTATTGAAAGAAAAATGGTTTATTAGTGATTGCCTAGTGTATAAATATTCACAATGAAATTAAGAACCTGAATCACCCATTAGTCCTTATTTCCTAATAAATCCAATATCAAAAAAGAAAAAAAAAGTTATCGATAAATCACAAGCACATAAACAAAACCAGTACAGGCAGAATGAAATGAATTAGCAGGAATTTTAAACTTTTCTTTATAAAGATGATCGTCACATATGTTAACATAATGATTCTGAAGGCATGGATTTAGAAATAGATCTTATTTCTGCTCTTAAGCCATCCTATAAAACTTGTAATTTTGCATTGGGTTCATTAGGTGGTGCCAGTATTTATAAGAATAATTCAGAATATAGTGCCCCTATAGCAAATTTCCTGAACAAGAGATTTAAATGTATACTGATACAATGCATTTTTTTGTTCAAGTTAAAAAGAAAAGTTGCAAAGGAAGTCTGGCAATAATTACATTAGGATAGCCTCCAAATAGACTTACATAAAAGTCAGGCTGACCTGCCTGGGAGAGGTTAGCAACTCCCTGGCA
Organism: Cabassous unicinctus; assembly: GCA_029593785.1. Lineage (NCBI taxonomy): Eukaryota > Metazoa > Chordata > Mammalia > Cingulata > Chlamyphoridae > Cabassous > Cabassous unicinctus. The sequence goes on along the minus strand of JAQZBX010001499.1, from coordinate 35,957 downwards.
AGAACTATAGCCACCCTTCACTCAGTAAGTGAAATATTGATTCTTAGAGTCAGTACTTCAGGATCCGCCCTGTCATAGATGTTTATCTTCATTATCTGTTTCATCTGGCAGCGATTTGGTGTGACCGCAGCTCTATTAACAGCTGGATTTTAGAATTACAGAGCCTTAGGTTTCGATGGCATTTTGCAGACCATGACTGCTATCCATCATTACTTCATTGACCAGATCCCTTTTGTAGGATGCAGACCCACGCCATCCAGCCTCTGCTAGAAAACCTCTGGGCTCAGAGATTCGTAACTCCATTGTTGAGGGGATTTACTTATTAGGAAGTCTTTTTTAAAATTTATAAATGAAATCAGTCTTTTTAGGGCAAGAGGTGTGCATTTAAATGCTTGTCTTGGCCTGCTTAACCAGTAGCTTGCTAAATTTTCCATTGATCAACATTAAATGGCAGGTAACAGTCCTGTCTCTGCATCATGGTCCTAGTTTTGATGGTGGAAGAAACTACATTTAGAGGTCACTAGATTCAGAATCTGGATCCCCTTAATTCCATCCTGTCTTGTCACAATAACTTCCTCCTTAGATGTATTCATGCATTCATATCCTGTGTTCACAAGGCACACACACACACACACACACACACACACACACACACACACCAATATATCATTTGGATAAAATTACCTCATTAGTCTTAGGAATGTTTTGTTCCTAATCCGAAGCCACCCCCTGGTGAGCTGCTAGAACTCATGGAGGGCTCCTTTGCCTATAGAAAGCAGCTTACCTTCTTACATTTCCCCACAAGCCACATGTATTTACATTCTTATGAAGAGGAAATAAAACCTATTCTTAGAAATTTAAGAGAAATATACTTTTTGTGTGTGAAATGTAAGAGTTAATCTGTCTACTCCAGTCAGACCATCCGAAGGAAGGGCAATTCTTACTTTCCAAGAAAGCATCCTCTAAGACAAGGGCAAAATACAAGAAAATTACAAAATGGACTATGTCCAAAGAAAGCAGGAGGCTCTTTCCCTAGTCTGTTTGCCTTTGGCCCATCCTCATCTTGTGGCTATGATTCTACAAATTTACCAGGTGCTAGTTCCTGATCTGCTCTTTGGGGGACTTGTATCAGATAATATATATATCATAGTGATGGGCAAAGAAAATTACTTAGATAGACACCAAAAAGTAATGAATCATTTTTTGGCACAAGTTCTTTTGGCCATGCTCAAATAATTCATTTAAATTCTGCATCACAGCTGAATTCTGTGGGGTAAATTTTGAATTGAGTTACCAATGAGCCTTATCAAATGAAAAAGTCTTTATTGGAACCTGTCCCATTATAACATTTGATAGAAGTACCATTTGGCTTTTCAATTTGTTCTGTGTAGCTAAAATAAGATAATTTTCATGTTGTTCACTAAAACAATTCAATTTGAACCAATAGTCAATGGGTATCCTTGGAAAACACAAAGAGTGTACAATATCTTTAGTATTGCATTCAACAAATTCAATGTCTGTGCCTTAAACCTGGCCCATCTTTAGCATTTTGGTGTGTAGCTTTTGACAAGACTTTAAATTTGATGAAACTAAACTTATCTATAAATTCTAGATAATTTTCATAAGCATAGTAATGATTAAAGCAATTTACATGAGGGCTGGGAATTTAAAGAAATTAATTTTGAAGTCACAAGAGTATATACCATGAATGGAGGGCTTTTGGAAAGTTATACTTTTTTGTGGGACATACTTGTAGTGGAAATTTGTCATTTTCTTTATTTTTTAAGCTTCTGAATTAACTCTTTGATTTGTCAAGTTCCCTGCTATAAAAGTTGGGTTGAGAAGCAGAGCCCATTTCCCATTGTAAAAGCTAAAAAAACATGGATCCTCACTTTCCTAGGCTTGGGAGGTAGGTTCTGACAATTGGAGGTTGAGTCTGGGGCTAGTTACACAAAAAGATAGAGACAGGAAAGAATTTGTTCTGGAAACTATGGAGTGTAGAAAACAATTCTAGCTTTCACAGGCAGAGGTTTGGGGCCACTAGCTGCAGGCAGCACCCTGTATGGGTGATACTGCTGGTGTATGTCTGTGTCCTGTGCTCATGGACAAAAGGGTGTCCTTGTCATACTGGTCTTGTGGTCTACTTTTGGCTGTGGTTTTGGCTCTGTATATTCCTGTTTTTCTTAGCCTTTTTGTGAGTCTGTGAGTTAACTGGAATTTTTTCATATTAAATCCTTTTCTGATTAAATCAGATTTAGTTTCAAGATCTAACTGATTCAGTAGTAGACAAATTGTTATGCATAATAGAAATCAGCCCCTCCATGGGACATGAAACAAATTAAGAATTTTATCAATCCCCCATCATTATCTTCACCTTACATAGCAGTCATTTTCTATGCCTCTCTTTCACCAATCCCCCAGGGCAGGAAAGGGAGGCAGAATAATTGAATCTAGGGTTCTGAAAATTTGAAATTGAACTATTTCAAACGAGCTATTCTATTCCCTTAACATAAAAAAAATGAACATTCTTTAATTTTAACTGACTTAATATTTAAAAGTAATAGATTTTACATATTGAAAGAATCCATTTAGTATATCTTTCCACAAGAGGGTAGAAGAATTTTTAATGTCCCCTATTTAAAGGGAAAATGTCTTCATTCTGAAGGGTAGGAGCAAAGAAAAGAACATTATTATTATCAATTCACTACATTTTCATTATTAGTCTGGTGTTAATATCTTTATTTCCTCTTAGCTTCTTTCCAGAAGCTATTTGTTTAGACATGGACCACAAGTTGAAATCCCTTTGATGGATGACCAGTTGACTCTAATTGTAATACATATTACATTTTGTATCAGTACATAGTAATATTTTTTTCCATGGTACACTTTACATCAGTGAAAAGATATTTCTCATGAGAAATGATACTAAGCCTGTGTGCAAAAGTAGTATCTTGTTCTTTCTCTCTGAGACCTGGACAATTTCCCTCTATGTTCTTTTTCTCTTCCTTAGCTGTTACTCCTGAGTACTCATCAGACTTTAAAGTTAGTAAGGATGAAGATAAGGCAAGCACAATAAGGCCAACACTAATTACTAATAATAGCTAAAATTTTGAATGTGTCCACTATGTGCCAAGCACTGTATTAGATCCTGCACATACATAAGTCTGGTTAATCCTTCCCACAGTCACACAAGGCAGATGCTCTTATTCTCATTTTCCATGAAGAGTCTGAAACTTAGGAATAATGAAGAGTTGCCTGTGTTCACACAATTCGTAAGTGAGAAAGTCAGAAATTGCAACCTGAAATACCAGACTACAATTCCTGTACATTTTTAAATATAACTTTATATAATGTAAATATAATTATATATAATGATAATTATGCTCCATTCTTAGAGTGTATGTCTACATATACATATACATGCATACATATACTATGTATGTATATATAATATATCCAGATAAAAACATATTCTCAGAAAAAAAATACACCCATGTAAATACACACAAACAAATTAGAGCTTACTTGTTTACTCTAGGTTAAGATCTCTGCCTTAGATTCCTCCATATTGCCTGATACATTACATGCTCAATAGTAAATTGCTAAATGTTATTGCTTGTAATGTATATGGAATATTCAGAATGTCATCATTCTACATATTTATGTTGTATATGAACACAGAGGATTTCAGAATAGTCTTCAGGATTCTGATTCCCAGTGCCATTCATTATTATTAAGAATAGTCAACATTCCAAGATAGAAGGGTTTTGTAATTGACAAAATAACTTATCCAACTGACCTCTACAGGACAGCTCCTTGTACTGTTAATTACTGCTAAATAATTATGTTATTGCTGTCAGCATTATTCAGTTAAACTGAAACTTCTAATACCAGTTAATTCCCTGAGAACAATGAAAAAAATGTATTCTTCCTCATCAACATATTTTATTTCCTCTTGACATTTGGGGGAGACTCAGTTTGTCTATTTTTCAGAAATATGGCCTTCAACTTCTAGGACTAAATATTCCCAAAGGCCTAATTCATTAAATTATTAAAAATATTCTCAGTTTCTGCTCCAATGTGCGAAGAGTTTGGATTTCGTTACTCCCAATCTAAAAACAAGAGAAAAGCTGAACAAAGTGAAAAGCAGCAAATCTTCTTAAATCTGTCAGAGAATTGAGATCGCAGGCAAGCAGCTGTCCAAAATCTGAAGAGAAAGGTGGATACAGAAAATTGCAGCTTCCTGGAAGCAGAAGTCCAGGAGCAGAAGCCCTCTGCTGGCTCCTGCGGATAGGAATGAGCACTTAAACTATAGCTGACAAATTGCTGGAGACATGGGACCCTACAACACAGTGAACCCTGTGGTGGATGATGGAATGTGGTTAACAGTAGAAATAGGAAAGCATTCTTTCACAAACTGTAACAAATATATAATACTAGTCTTATTGTATTAACAATAAGAGGTTCATGGGGAAAATACACCAAATGTAAGCATAGACTATAGTTAGCACCAATATATTGATGATGTTTTTTCATCATTTATGGTTCACAATAATGTAAGGTGTTGGTGGTAGGGTGATATATGGGAATCCTGTATGTTATGCATGATTGTTTTGTAAACTCACAACTTCTCTAATAATAAAAAAGAAAAGAAAAAAAAAGAGAGTTTTTTAGGAAGCCTTAGGGGGATCCCCATGCTTTCATGAGTTTTACCTCCTGAACTCCATTATGTTCTTACTGTAAAGATTGGAGGAAAATCCGCTCAAGCTTCCAGCAGGGGAAAGGGATATGTAACCACTTTGAAATATGTCCAGAGCACCCAGAGTCTTCTTTCTTGATTCCTTAAAAAAAGCTGTCCTTAAGCGAAACTATTTTACCAGAACCTAATTGATGTGGGGGAAAGGAAATGCCCAACTTCAGCTCACTGTGGCCTGCCTCATTTGGGGCTGGGGTAGTGATGAGAAGTACTTGTAAAGGTCACAGCCCATGAAACAGGTTCACTAAAAAACTGAGACCAAATCATAAGATTATAGAATGCTTTCTCACCCCAACACCTTACCACCATATCAATAGGACTCCTGTATAATAACAGGGATTTACAATAGAAAGAACTGCAAGGCTCAGATATTATTTCAGAAGTCTCTAGGGAAATCAAAAAATAATCTGGGAGACAGAGGAAATTTCAGCCTCTGACACCTGAGCTATAGCAAACAGTAAATGCAACCTACCTCCTGGCCAGATAAACATAAATCCTCACACTAAAGGCCTATTTACATAGATTCATTTACATAGTAAATCATGGCTGGCTTTTAACAAAAAATTACAAGGCATACTAAAGGACAAGAAACACAATCTGAAGGGTCAGAACAAGCATCAGAACCAAACGCAGATATAGCAGAGATTTTGGAATTAACAGACTGAGAACTTAAAATAACTATGATTAATGTTCTAAAGGCTCTAGGAGGAAAAGTGGACAACATGCAATAACAGGTGGCTTATGTAAGGAGAAAGATGGAAATTCTAAGAAAGAATCAAAAGGAGATGCTAGAAACCAAAAGCATTGTAACAGAAATAAAAGAATGTCTTGGATGATTCATCAGTAAACTGGACACAACTAAAGAAAGAATCTGTTAGCTTGGAGATGTGCTAATATAAACTTCCAAAACTGAAATACAAAAGAAAAAAAGAATGAAAAAAAGACAGAATGAAATATCTGAAAACTGTGGGACAATTTCAAAAGTGTAACATACATGTAATGGGAATACCAGAAGAAGAAGAGATAGAGGAACAGAAGAAACAGTTGATATATTAATGGCAGAGAATTTACCAAAATTAATGACAGACAACAAACCACAGATCTTGGAAGCTCAAAGACCATCAAGGAGGAGGAATAAAATTTGTACACATAAGTATATCATATTCAAACTGCAGAAAATCAAAACAAAGAGAAACTCTTAAAAGAAGACAGAGGAAAAAACAACTTACCTGTAGTGGAACAAGGATAAAAATTACATCAGATTTCTCTTCAGAATCCGTGCAAGCAAGAAAGAGCAGTAGGAAATATTTAATGTGGTGAAGGAAACAAAAAACACCAACCTAAAATTCTGTACCCTGTAAAATTAACCTTCAAAAGGGAAATAAAGGCTTTCTAGGACAAACAATTGTGAAAGTTTGCCACCAGTAGACCTGCCTTGCAAGAAATGTGAAAAGAAGATTTTCAGAGAGAATAAAACATAATATACTTTAGAAACTCAGATCTACATAAAGCAACTAAGAGTATTTGAGAAAGAATAAGTGAAGGTAAAATAATATCACTTGTTTCTCTTATTCTTAACTGATCTAACAGGTAACAGTTTGTTTACAATAATAATAGCAATAATATCTTGGATGATTATTGTTTAGGTATAAGTGAAAGGAATGAGCACAATGCTATAAGGGTCAGGGAGCAGGAACTGAGAATACTCTGCACTATCCAAGTAGTGCTTTATTGCTATTTGAAAGCAGTCTGTAAACAGCCACTAATTATTTTTTAAGAAGTATAGTGTATATGGTAAGAGGAGAGAAAATGAAATCAATAAAATGCTCAATTAAAACCAGAGAAGGCAGAAAAAAAGTGGAAGACAAAATAGAAATAAAAATATATTGAATGCAGTTTAATTTGAGAGATGAAAGCATCCAAGGAGAGAGAGATATATTATACTCCCCAGTAGCTGAAGCAGTTTGTGGAGGATGCTGTAGAGTGTCACTGCACTGACCCTTCAGGACTAAGGCACTTATTCCCTGAGCTGGGATGGATGTTAGCTCCTGAGGACACACAGCTGAGTATCTCTCCAAGATTTGCCCTAAGCCAAAAGGATTAGTCTTTCTGCTCCCCTCACTTTTAAAGTTATCATTCCTCAAAGCGCTCTCCAAAAGCCTCCTGAGTGCAACAACCCATATCAGTGCCATTTTCCCAGTAAACCCAACCCAAAACACATTTGCAAAGGTCCTGAGTCCATGGACTCCAGAGACAATATTCTTCTTGAACTCTAAGGTTTTGTAAACAATTTTCATGCGGTAATGAAACTTTTTGTTCACCAGAAACTCCCCTATAGGGAGTTTCACTTACTATAGTAAGTGAAGCTTCAAAGCCCTAGCCATAAAGTTGTATGTTGTAAATTCAAGATATGTTTAAATGGTATTCTTGAAATTTAAGAGTGTTAACTGGATGCTTCAAAATGATGGATGGGTCGCCTATTGAAGTTCAAACCCTAATTGACAAGCATACGGGGTGCTTTCTGGGTCAGTAGTGGTCTTTTAAATGAGAGTTTCCAATGGCAGTCACTCTGGAATAGACCAAGGCAACAAGAGATACATTCAGTTAATCCTGCTGCATCACATTCTCTGAGGCCAGCTAAAGTAAAAGCCATTCCTTTACTGACTAGACAAGCACAGGACCCTGTAGGGTACACTCATCCTTCCTCACCAAAGTCCTGACTGAGGCAGTGAGAAACTTAACTTGTTGCTTTAACTAATGACTGTCACTTCTCTTCCCCACTGTAAGACAGGAGAGAGGGAGAAATAATTCTTGATGTGTATTATGCATACATTTTTTAGTCTGTGTTTCCATATAAGGCTTCTACTCATTTAGAAAAATCTAGTTGCAAATCTGGAACTAGAGAGCTTGGTATGCTGATTTCTTTTTAAGATTTTACTAAGATTACTTTAAGTAATCCTAATATTGAAAGGGAAAAAACACATAAACAATTCAGGAAGATATAAAGCTAAAACTATAAAATCTCCCTCTCCATATCATCAGTCCCTCTCACAAAGATAATTACTGTTGATACTTTTTGTGGATCATTCTAAGGAACAGAGGCATATACGTGTGTGGCGTGAACTCATGTGAGCACAAGTGCACACACATACACACACTGATTTTTACATAAATGGTATTGTACCTTGCATGCAATTTTACACATTGTTTTTCTTGTAATAATATATCTTGAAAATATAGTTTATTCAGCAGATTCATGTGTACACAATTCTTTTTAAGAGTTGGGTAGTTCTGCATTTAATAGATTTACCAACCAGACACTTAGCTAAACTTCAGGTTAAGAAAACAATAACAACTGTGCCAAACAATCCTTGTATGTATACCTCAAAGTACTATTGTAAATCGAGCTGTACAGGCAATTTTTAGCATTGAATTGTTTGATTAAAAAGTACTAAAATTTAAACAATGTTGCTAAAAATTTTACTAATATATACTCCCGCAGAGAATAAGAATACCCATAGCCTTACCAACTACCAACATTGAATATAGACAAACTTTCTATTATTTTTACTCTAAAATTTAAAAAATACCTCATTGTTTTAGGTATGAAAAAATATCTTCATTATGCATGAAATAGTGATTTTTATTGTGAACATCAAATACCTGTCCATATCTTTTGCTTCTTTTTCTATCAAGTCCTTAATCTTTTCCTAAGTTATGCAAATGAACTTTTTGTAATTAAGGAATTTTATTCTTTGTTTGAAGTTGTTTATTTGTTTCTATTTATCTTGTGGGCTGTCCATAGAAGCTGGAAACAGCAAGGAAATAGATTCCCTCTTAGATCCTCCAGAAGGAACACAGCCCTGGCTGACACATGGATTTTAGTTTTGTTGGACTTCTGACCTCCAGAAGAATAAGATAATAAATTTGTATTGTGGCAAACCATGAATTTTGTGATAACGTGTCTCAGCAACAATAGAAAACTAATGCATATTTCCTTCCTATTCCTGCCCAGGTCAATTGATGGTGAGACTTGAAATGACTTCCATTATACTAGTTAGTTCACATTTTTGTGAGTAAAACAACTACTTAACAGGGTTAAAGTTGTACTACCAATTTAGTTTTCTCTCATAGTTCATACCTTTAATTTGAATGTGCTTTCTGTAGTTCTGAATAGTTGTGTATATACAGTGGCATCTGGTTGAAGACACTCTTATTTGTCAGATAAATATTTAGGCAAATAATTGTTTAAAAATGTATGGTAGCAGAAAAGTTACAACCTTGGCAGGGGAGGATCACTGGTGCAGGGTGTCAGCGGTGAGGGAATGTGTGGAGAAAGATGCACCTGAGCGAGGCATGCCTCTATGGAATATGAATGTGTCCATGTGGTCATGGGGTGTTATCTCAATGGGTGGAGACCCACACAATAACCAACAAAATATTAAATTCCCATTCTGGGGAGTCCTGCTACATTCTCTAATAGAATGACAAGAATCTCTAGACTACATAGGCAGTGCCTAGCAAAAGAGGACAGACCAATACACCAGGTCTTTGATATTAATGCTTGTACTTATGAACCTTATTCTTATAAAATTGAAATGCAGCCTAGTAATATATATTGCCTAAGAGTTACCTCCTGAAAGCCTCCTTCTTACACAAATGTGGCCTCTCTCTAAGCCAAACTCAGCAAATAAATGGATTAACTTCTACCTGGCATGGGACATGACTCTCAGTAACGGGACTCCCTGGCACCAAGGGATTATTACCAAGTGCCAACTAGCAATGTATTTGGAAAAAGACCTTGACCAAAAGGGGGAAATATTAAATACAAATGAATTTTTATGGCTAAGATACTTCCAAGTGAGTCAGGAGGTCATTCCAGAGGTTACGCTTGTGCACGTCTCAGGTGGATCTCACTGACTGCCACAGGAAGCAATGTCTCAAGCAGGGGTGCTCCTGAGGGCTCTAGAGACATCTGGACACTATAGGCAGGGCAGACAACACCCAGAAATTGGCACCCTGTCAGTGGGCCTTATTTAGAATATATGATAACCTGTCTCCCCAATGTAACAGATTTAGACTCATTTATAATTTTCCTACATATGGTTCTTCTGCTCCTTTTATTTGAACCTATATTTAGCACTACACCTGTTAAATATATGTCCCAGAGACTTAAATCTTCAGTCTGTTCATATGCCAGTTGAGTTCTGAATCTCAGCAGGGTTGCAGCCAACACCTACTCTCTAGTTCTTCGGACTTGCCCAAGACAACAGAAAAAAGGATGATGATGGACAACGCCCATCCCATAAAAACAGAGTGTATCTACAACTGCAAGCAAAACAGTTCCATCCGTCTGCCCCATGGGATTTAAGCTCCCTCTCAATCAGAAGCAGAGTGGGCATCTTCATCTCCAAATCCTCAAGATTGAGGAATGAACAAATGTAAGGGGCTAATGCAACTGTGGACCAAAGTAGACTTACTATTATTCTAGTAATGGAAGAAATTGTAACATCGCTATAAAGACAGTGGTCACCAGAGGTTCTGAGGGGAAGGAGAGGGAAGAATAGGTGTAATGTGGGGCATTTTTGGGACATTGGAATTGTTCTGCACGATATTGCAATGATGGATACAGGCCATTATTCATTTTGTCAAAACCTATAAAATTATGCAGTGCAAAGTGTAAACCTTATTGTAAATGATAGACCATGGTTAATAGCAATGCTTCAATATTTGTTTATCAATTGTAACAAATGTACCACAGTACTGAAAGATGTTATTAATAAGGAAAAATGTGGGGGGGTGGGGGTGGGTTTTATGGGAATCCCCTACATTTTTGATGTAACTTTTATGTAATCTAAAACTTCTTTAGAAAGAAAGAAAAAATGTATGGTAGTATGTTATGATAGCTCTCTTGGGTGACTTTTGTCAGCTATTTGTCTTTCTAATCCATGTAATCCACTTGAAACTGTGTATAAACTCCTAATAAATAAGTGGCTTATTATCCAATTTTCAAAATTGTTTATTATCCAATATGCCTCTCTCTCCCTCTCGCCGAAATGACTCCTTGTCTGTTTGCTTGTTGTTTTTTTGCTCCTTGTCTGCTCCTTGTCTGCTAGTTGTCTGTTTGTTTCTTCTTAGGAGGCACTGGGAACCGAACCAGGGACCTTCCTTGTGGGAGGGGGGTGCCCAACTGCTTGAGACACACCCGGTCTCTGCTTGTTTTTTGTTTTTGCTTGTTGTCTGCTCATTGTTTTTGCACATTGCCTGCTCTTTCTCTGCTCATTTTATGCCTGACTTTTTTAGGAGGCACCGGGAACCAAATCTGGGACCTCCTGAATAAATGTGGGAGGTGAGTGCCCAACTGCTTGAGCCACATCTGCTTCCCTGCAATATGGCTTTAAAGTGGTTTAAGTCTATGCATTAAATGATATTCATGAATTTTGTTAGAGACAGTGTTTTCTCATCTGACCAGAATGCCGATATTCAGGATGTTAGCAATGCCTATGCACAATAAACAATCTTTTGAAAATTGTATGAAGACAAAAGAATGTTGTATATTTCCAACACACGTAAGAGTGAAAAAGAGCATTTTGGAGTATGTTGGAGTTCAACGGTGCTTCTTTTTTGCTTGTGTTGGTAGACTTTGGAAAAAAATTTTCAAAGCCTTCCTTTCTTTCCAAAAGCTCACGTGACAAACCATTAGGAAAATGACTTCAAGAAGATTGAGCCAAGGCAGTAATCCATTTTCTTCTTTTCTAAGCATAGACCCCAAAACACCTACTAGCAGATGGGCCTAAGAAGGAGGCATTGATGTAAGCAGTAGCAGATGCACTCAGACTTTCATATTGACACTGTTTTGCTGCCTGTAATCTTTGTGGTTTGATATTTCTGAGTACTTCTTGCCTCATGGTACCTATAACTCTGAATAAAAGTCTGGCCAAGTTTTTAATAGACTCCTTATTATTCAGACAACTGGGAAAGCTGTCTTGACACTGTGGGCAGAGGAGTCCTCTCAGGTAATTTGGCATAACAATGTTCCTTAGCACTGCTGATAGATGCCTATACAACGAGCTCAACTTAGTTCTCCAGACTTAGGCTATATCCAGGCACTTCTGCTGGCTGTTCTTCCTCTCTGTGGGAAAATAAATTCTTTTTTCAGACTGTACAGAAAATTTTGTAACAAAAAGAATATTTCATATTACATTTTAACAGCAGTTCAAAATAATATAAAATTGCTGATTTATTGTGAGGAAAAGGAAACTTTTTTGGATGTCACTGTTTATTTTTTCTTTTTAATAGAAGACACTACATTCCTTATAGTTGTTTTGGTAACTCAAATATGTAAGCAAGAGGTTGATTATTTAAACAGGAATATCAAAGTCATTATCACAATCTAAATTAATTTCTGGTTATCCTAACCAATACCCAGGTGTCTATCCATCCCAAAAGCTGCCCAAATAGCAAAGTTTCTTGAATTTTACCTTATTATGTTCCCAGAGCCCAACTGTCTTTTGTTTGGTCAGATTTTCTACTTCCAAACTGCAGAGTTTTGGGGATGCCAGGAACACCAAAAAAAGGACCAAAGTTTCCTTCAGCCAGGTGCCACTGGAGTTTGGATACCCTCTGTTCACAGCTCAGGAAAGGGGAGCTAGAGGTAACCTGTGCTGAGCTGTGTCTCTTTGTGAGTTTTCCTAGAATTACCTCCCTAGTCTCACTGTGAGATGCTGTCTTAAGTACAGGTGAGTTCAGTGAGTGCTTTCCCTCTACCTTCCCTTCTGTTTGTTGCACAGAGTGTGAGTCCAGCCATGATGAGCAAAGCTGTTGCCTGCAGGTAATATGCCACATAACTAGTTGACAAGGGTGGAAAACATATGGCAAAGTGGGTACGTGTTGTTAATTGTAAATGCCATTTGAAATCATCTTGTTAAATACTGCACACTTGGCTATGATAATGTGAAACAAAAATACCTCGTTAGTCCTGTAAAAAGTCAGCTAAGAAAAAAAAAGGCAGTGGATTTAGTGTCTTTATATACATGTAGATAGGGGTGTGAGATGAGGAATCAAACTTTTTCATTGATTTCCACAAAACTCATGACTGACAGATATTTTCACCTTTCAATCAATTATTTTTTTTATAATAACAATACACACTGGAAACAAGTGCCTGAGCCCAATGTGTAATTCTTTTCTTTTCTGGGTCTGGAAACTTCATTAGATCCTTCTTTAATTCTTAGTTAATCCTTTATTATTCAAATATTTCTTGAGAACCAACCTTGTGTTAGGCTGGGTTTTAAAACTGGAGAGACAGGAGTAAAGAAGAGAGAAAAAAAAAGTTCTTGCCTTCTGCTAACATAGAGGACACAAAGTCATTAACTTAAAAATATAGAATTAACTGGTTTATTAGATGGTCTAAATATCATGGGTTTTATTTTTCTTAACCCATTGACATTTAATATGCTTGATCAAGGGGCATGCTTTGTTTGTTCACTCTTTCTTTAACTTCTCCTTACTCATGGCTTACTTCTAATGCCAGATCAGAGGAACTAAAAAAAGCAAATGCCATACTCCAGCCAGCACTGTGTCTTCTCCAGGTGGGAAACAGACTCAATCTCAGTGTTCACACATGCCTCTTGAATCCTGGGACACAAGCCATGTTCCTCCAAGGACTCGTGTTTCCTCTCTGTGGTCGCCTGGGTTGAGGAGTTCTACAGCTCCAAGATACTCCAGCCTGGGAGGAAGATGCCAACCTCTCCTTTTGTAGGCAACCCAGCAGTGCTTCTCTTAACCTCACAGTACTCTACCTCTGCTCTATCTGGTGGCGAGAGGAGGATAAAAAATTCACTCCCTACTCTTAACTTTTCCCTTCAAAATACCCCTTTTCAAATTTCTAGCCTTCTATTAAGTAGCTTGGACGGGGCAGTGGTCACTGGATTAGTTGTGCTGCCTTTTAGTTGGTCTTGCAAGGATGTTTCTAGCTCCCCTCATTAGGATGTGTGCTTGCTTATCACCTGTTGCCTTCATCCTTGTGGTTTTAGTGTAAATTTCTAGGCAGCAGATAAAGTACCAGTTAACAACTCGTGGCCCACAGTATACTTTCACATTATAATAAATTATATGTGAAAAAAAATGAAGCCAGGTCAGGGAAAAGAATGTATTTGTTTTTCCCAAGGCAGAGAGGGTAGGAGAATATTGTCATCTTCCTTCCACCAGCGCATGCTCCCCGTCAGGGCCTGCTGCAGGCCAAACTCAGGGCAGCACTAGAAAGGCAGCCTGGAGGGAGCCAGTCAAAGCCGAGCCAGGAAGGGTGTACCGTGTGAAAGCACAGGGCCCACATGCAGGTAACCACCTGCTTCACTCCTACCTGAATTTGGCTTAGACATGCAGAAAAAGAATGATTTTTAATTGTTCAATTAAGTTTAGGATCCAAGAAAATTCCCCTTTTTGACCAGAAGAAATTATAGATTTCTAGGTGATAAAATTTTCAGCTCACAGCTTCAACAGCTATTATGAGAATTGCTTACCCCAGTGAGTTTTCTATGAGTATGCTCAGAACAGAAGACGGCATGTTCCTGCTTTGGAGCATAGAAAGAGAATATGCAGCAACCTCTTGAATCTCTGTGTGTGTCAAATTTTTCTTGACATTTATTTAATCTGTGAATGATTGTGTTTAAAATATGAAAGGATATTTTTTTTCTTTTTCTTTCTGATACCCTCTTATTTATAGACAAGATAAATATGCTTAAATTTCTGATGGGTCTCTATACACTAAAGAAGAGTCTCGAATAGCATTACAAAGCAGGAAAACAAAAAAGGGATTTTTATGTTTAATGGGTTTTATTGCTTAATCAAAACCCAATTCTTGGGAATAAATATAGATTTAATTATTCATGCATAATTAAATTTATAATTATAATTATAGAAATTCACATTCATTTTTTATCCTACTATTTCTCTATTCCACATAACATTGCTTGTATCAAATATTTTTTATGACTTGAACTAGTTAGCTCTTTTGTAGGGTAAAAATATTTTATACAACTTTTACGGTCTTCAGAAAAACCATTTTACCCTGTCTCCTCCACTGTGAATTTTATGCACAATCATTTGTAAGTCATCCTACTCAAATTATAATGATTAAATCACCAGGGAAATTGATGTCAAACTTGTCATCAGTTTTCCATTCCAATTTAAAATCTTTATTGGACATATGTCCAATCATCTTATCTTACATTTCTAGTCCCTTTTATTTTGTCTACTATCTGGGAAGAACAATGTTTCTTTGTGTAAAGTTCTTACATATATTTCAGTTTTCTAGGCCTTTGACCCATACACTCCAGTTCTTTCATCTTTTATTAAAAGTGTCTAGTAAATTTCAACTCCTGAAGCCTATATAACCCAAACCTTCTTCCTCTTCCCACCTTATCAGTCAGGGTTCTCTGAAGAAATAGAACAAACTATCTATGTGTACATAAATAACTGATGCATATCTATCATCCATCTTTCTCTTTCTTTCTTTTTTCTTTCTTTCTTTCTTTCTTTCTTTCTTTCTTTCTTTCTTTCTGAATGGGAACAAAAGAAGCTCCAATTTATCTACATTAATTATGAAATTTTGTCTTAGAAACTTTTGAGTCATCAATTGCAGTAGTCTTAAAAATTTTCTGCCCACAATTTCACCTAGAGGGCTTATTTAAATACGTATTTTGAGCTGCATGGTCAGGGATTTTGATTTAGCATGTTTTGAGCTAAATTTTGAATTCATGTAGTTTTAACAAACACCCCCATGGGATTATGTTGTGGCCTGTCCATGAAATTCATTTTGGGTAATTATTAGTCTGCCTCCTTCATTTGTAGAATTAGAATAAGAAGGTTGAGACTAATGGAGCCATTTGTCCAAGATCACACCAATACTAAGTGACTAATCTTGGATTTGAAACCAATCTACCTTATTCCAAAACCACATATGAATTATCAATTTTCCAAGAATTTAATAAAATACATAATAACTGGTCTAAACTGAAACTATTTCAATCTTCCTTTTGTTAAAAGGAAATTTTTCATGCAATTTAGGATCTCACAGCTTTATCCAGCAATTGGTGAATTGGGCAACATCCCATTCAAAAAATAGAAGGAAGGTCCACTGAGGGAGTGGAAAGAGCATCTTGTATAGGGCAAATGTGGAAACAAGTGAGGAAATGTTCTGTTTGGCTGACATGAAGTTTCCAATTCACATAGAGTGGTCTGACAGAGTGGGGAGGACATATACATTGGTTAGCATGGTATGTCCAGTCTGATAAGCTATCTGTCCTGGACCCAAACTGGTTTATCACCAGGTGTTGCTTATATTCAGTTCTGTAGGGTGTGTCCCATTGTTCCATTTTCATGAAAATCCCCTGCAGGTCTGATATTTTTGTCATCTGGAAAATCCTTTCTCAGAAATGGGTCCCCTCCTGGCAATGCCCAATGCAGGTAGCCATTTTATTTTACTTAGCACTTTAGTTTTAAACACGTAACTGCATAATCTTTTAGAGATTCAGGTTTGTAAGTATGAACTTTGATTCTCATTGTAAGTCACACAGATTCTGGAAGCTGAGCTAGGTAGAATCAGTATGCAAGCCATGTTTCACTTTGAAAGTTCTTTTATTGAATGCATCTGCTATATACATTTATTCAAAATCTTGGCAATATTTTAAAAATTAAGAGCCCCTGTAGGAGACATCTGTGCTAATTTAGATACCACGTATATTTATGTTTGTTGCTGCTACTATAGGGGTCAAGGTTTGGGCTCTAGAATCAGATCTGGTGCCACTATTTACTGATACTGTAGTTTAGTCACCTTTCCCATCCTCACTGGTCCTTGGTCTTTTTTATTTAAGATGAGGATATTTGATACTACTTAAATCTCATGGAACTGTTGTGATGATTAAATTAGATTATTCGTATAAATAATTTGAATAGTGTTTGGAGCATAGATAAAACAAAGTAAATATTAGCTATAATTATCTGAATGACTTTGTAATTTATCCATTCACTCATGGGTAACAAATCTCTTTATACTTGAATATTATTCTTGGAAGATATATCAGAGACAATAGTATCCAAGGTGAGTGGATCAGGAAATTATTGTGGGCATAAATGGTATTTTAAATGAAAAAAAAAAAAACAGAATTTCGGGAAAGGCTGGGGAATGAGGGGAAAGAAAGTTTGTTTTCTGAATAACATTTTTTTTTCTGCTTGAAATTAATACAGTCTATCCTAGGTGTTAAGAGTGATTGGTCTAGAAAGAATCCCCTTTCCCCCCATAAAGAATATTTATGTAAAATCCCCAATCAAGTCTGTAGTAATTTTTTTTTTAGGAGGTGCTGGGGATTGACCCAGAACCTCCTATATGTAAAGCAGGAACCCAACCACTGAGCCACACCCACTCCCCTCGTCTTTTGTAGTTTTGGCTTTTGACCTCCTTGGCCTTCATATATAATGTATACCAAGTTCATCAAGAGAGAGTCATTGGTAATTAAATAGAAGGAAGAATGTCAATATCTGGGTCTTTATTCTGTGTCTGAAAACAGTAGGTAAAGAGATGCTTTAGAAAATACTCTTCCAATAAATTCCATCTTGCCTCAAAAGTCTAAAAACTTATAAGCAATTTAAAGATAGAATGGATTTTCATATAGATCCTATGAGTTTTCTTTAAAGGAAGTGATACTTCTGTTATCAGTATTTAATAATTCCATTGTTTCTTATTTGGTAATTCTTAAAATTTATTTGAAATATGCATTTCTTTTAATTCTGTCACTAAATTATTCAGTTAAGAAAGGAATCCATTCTATTTCTTCATTTTGGTATCATTTTCTATCATAGTCAGATATTGGAAAACTAGATGGCTTTCCTCTGAATTGTAGATCATCAGGTTTGTCTGGATATGCTGGGCATCAAGATTTATACCATTACTCTGAACTGTGAGTATTCAAATCAGTGTTAATGAAACATCAGTGTGTTTAAAAACGACGTGAGATGTTTGTTAAAACTCTGATTCTTAGGATCTCAACTCCAAGAGATTCTGATTTAATTGCTCTGATTTGGTTCTAGAAACCTGCATTTTTAAATTTATTCCAGGTAGTATTTATAAATATGGTCCTGGAACAATGCTTAAAGAAACTACTACACTACGCTTAAGCCAGTTATTATTTCCTACTCTCTAAGGGGGAATTTCAGAAGCTTATTGTAGAAGCAAGTTGTCTTTCTAATTTAAAAACATTGTTCTGACTGGGGTCTTCACACACTCTTCTGTAATGACTCTGATTCTTCTGGACCTCTGCCTCTGGAATATTTGCTTGCATTTAAGCCACTTCTTTGCTTTGACATCTTGCTTCAGTGTGACCTTGGCTGTTGGGTTTTGAATCCTTCTTGTGTCTTGCCCAAGTAGCTCAACTCAGCTAACAGGTTTGATGTCACTTTGCTGCTTCCATTAGGTATCGGACTGAAGTTCTGAATTTATTTATTTGATGCTATTCATTTGTGCCAATTTGGAAATCTTAAGGTGGAATTATAGATACAGAAAAATCAGAGTAATCAAAAATGTATTTACTAAGAATCTCTCAATTGTTCTGTAAAGTATATTCAGCATTGCTTTAAGCAGGTTCTTATCTAGTATATGCTGTCTCCTCTGCAGAATTCAAATATAATTTGATACATTTTTTTTTTTTATTTCTTAGAGAAAGTTTAACAAAAGCTCCCTCGCATAAAGTGAAAGACACCTGTATTAGTTACTATTTCGTATTCAGTCCAATTCTCCCAATCTCCAAGTTACTGTTACCTCAAAATAATAACTTGAAACAATTATAACCTCTTGCCCTCTAAGAGTTAGTGAAGCAGCTTCTAAGTGAACTTACTTTCAGGGAATATTTTCATGTTAGGAAAACTAGTCCATTAGTTTAAAGAGAAAGCTTACATTTCAAAGTGTAGAGACATAATAAAATCTATTTTTGGTGTAGTTGAGTGCTCCTAATGAAAGTTATTACAGAGATGCTACATTGATCTCAAGATTTTAATATACAAGTGTATATCCTGGAAAATGCAAAAAATAAAAGCATTGCATGACTTAGAACTCTCTGCTCAGAAGCCACATATTACATTTAGCTAAACAATCACGATTTGCTGAAGCATGGAGAATTTCAAATCTCAAATCTCCTCAATAGATCAATTTGGGATGCTTGTTGAATCTGAGGTACATAATATGACATTTATAAAGATACATGTACATATCTATATACCTATAGCATTGGTAACTGTTTAAATAAACTATTTTTCATCAATGCATTTATGAACTCATTCAAGCAAATATTGCATGCTGCTTGAGTGCCAAGAACCATAATAAGAAATGTAGAGAATGCAAGGAGAAAAGAAAGTTTCAAGAGCTGAGTACTTTCACACACTGTTGGTGGGAGTGTAAATTGGTAAATTTTTGCAGGGCTCTTTTCAGAAGCTACTAAAATTTGAAATGCTTATATCTTTATTCCTGCATTGTCACTTCTGGGAGTTTCTCCTAAAGAAAAATGTGTGTGTGTGTGTGTGTGTGCCTGTGTCTGTGTGTAAAGATATGTATAGAAGAATTTTAATTGCAGCATTGTTTATAAAAATAAGAAATAAGAAACAGTAGATTAGTGGATAAGTACATAGTACTCAAGCATACTGTGGTATATTATCCATAATGAAGTAGTTCCATACGACCAAAGTAATAAAAGATATGAATAACTAAGTTAAACAGTCATTGGGTAGAAAGTTCCTTAAGTGATAATGACACTGAATCCTTCTCTGAAGCCAACGCCTCCTCCACTGAGGGCAAGTCTCTTACTACGTCCCTCCACACCCAACGGTTCCCACCTGTCACTGCACTCTCTCGAGGTAGCTCAAACCTTGGTGCCCCGCACCCACAGCTGGCCTGTGACAGAGTGGTCCCTTGAACAGACTCCAAGGAGGCTGGGAATGCCAGGTAAGGCTTTCTTTCTTTTTT
Source organism: Cabassous unicinctus (assembly GCA_029593785.1). Classification (NCBI taxonomy): domain Eukaryota; kingdom Metazoa; phylum Chordata; class Mammalia; order Cingulata; family Chlamyphoridae; genus Cabassous; species Cabassous unicinctus. Next base: position 16,191 of record JAQZBX010001499.1, on the reverse strand, counting down.
TTTTCAGTGTCTGCTGGTCTATCCCTTCTCTTCCGGGTTTCACTGATAGCATCTTGCTTTGGTGGATTTCTCTGTATTCATTCCATTTATAAAGGACTCCAGTAATAGGATTAAGACCTATCCTGAACAAGGTGGGTTACAACTTAACTGAAGTAGCTCCCTCATCAAACTGTCTTATTTACACTGGGTTAACAACCCTACGAATGGATTAGAAATAAGGCCGTATTTTTCTCTGGAGTCCTTCAAACCACCACAATGAGTTTTGTTTAAAAAAATAAAACAATTAAAATAAAAATAACAATATATTAAGATAGGTAGTGAGGCATTAAAAGTGTTGGAGGCAATTATCTCTAGAGGATGAGATATTAAGGTGACTGTCCCTTTCTTTATTATTATTTCTGTAGTGTGAATTTCATAAAACTTTAAACATTTTTAGCAGGAAAAATAACAAAGCTTATATATTTTTATTTTTGTTTTCAAAGTAGCATGTTACTTGCTACTATTTAATGTAAGAAGCAGAAGAGGAGCTGGGTTCCACGGACTAAGTGACTTGTCCAAAGTCAAATGCTAATCAGAGGTGGTGGATTAGAAAGAAGCCCAACTCCAACCCCGTAGGCAACTGGCCTGGTGCCTCGTCAAAGTCTGTGTCCCTGCTGACCCACAGGTTGGCTAGGAACTCTTGACTATTGGACATATTAGAAGTAACAGCTATCCAAAAGTACCTATTGATATATCATAGGCTTCAATTAAAGCTAAGCTAGGGTAGAAAAGACAAAATTAGCAGCTACCTAATTATTTTAAAATTATTTGGTCACATGTGTAAAAGCTATTTTGCTAAGATTCATGCAGCAGAATGATCAAGTTAGAAACCAACTAAAGGCTATTATTCTTTTTTGTTGTTGTTTTAAGTTTATAAACTTATTGTTTAATCCACAAGCTTTATATACTTTTAGTTTAAAAAAACAAAAACAAAAACATTGAAAACAAGACACTATTTCAAAGTCTGGGCCCTTTCAGCCTTCCAAATACTAGAGCTCTGAAAGTTGTGTGTATCACTTGGAAGAACAAGACAAAATTATGAACGGAGCCACGACATTTCATACAATAAAATTTTATATAACTGAAAGATCCTCCCTGGGACTAGATAAATGCCTTTACAAAAGAAGAGGAGAAAAACAACAACAAAACCAATGTTCCAAACCACCTTCTTGCACATCAACATAAACCCACAGTGTCCTGGCAAACAACATGCATTTTCTATCTTATCCTAGAGTTCGAATCTTGATTCATTTCAGCAGAGACTCCACAGGCAACAGGAAAGGTTGTGGCATTAAGGCTATTATTCTTCATGAGAAAAAAAAAAACGCTCAAATATTCGTGTGATTTAAAAAAAAGAATATTTTATTTTAAACTTAACATAATGGATTGGAACAATCACAACTTCAGAAGAGGAAAATTATAAATATAACCTTTCAAAACGGCAGGAGATAAAGGTCTCTCTTTGCTTTAATGCATTAAAATATGTAATTTTCCCTTTATCAACATTACAAATGCATTTAACTGTCAGGGAACTTAAATATATCCAAACACTATGTTTTATTTTGAACTTGTTTGAATGAGAATGAAAGAGATGATTGTGTTTATTTGAAAGGAGTGCATTTACTCTTATTGTTTTCAGCAACTTTATCTGAAAGTTGGAAATTTAACTTGTCAGTAAATCATGGTCAAATATTTGTCACTCGTGGAGGTTAAATTTCCTTATGGGTATACCTGGAAGCCTGCACTTCCAGATTTGCAGCCCACATGGCTGCCTCTAAAAGTTTCTGACATTTCTTTGGTTTTCAGAGTAAATGCCAGAAAGTCAGAAGCTGCAATTCCTTGCTCTGTGGACTTCTAAGTCTCCATTAACGTATGCCTTCTTATCTGCTTCTTGGAGTCCACTGCTAGCTAGGAGATTGATGTTTCTGTAACCATAAGTGATGATCTAGTAATTTGCCCATTTTCCTAAGCAGGCGGGTAGAAACAGTTTCTGTTGTAAATGGCAGCTGTAATAAATAATAGGATTTATTCAACTAAATCCTCTTTATATCCCGCAGAGTAAAGAAAGCAGAACTATCTTAATGGCATGGAATAAAGGGTTAATTTTGTTGGCAGAGTCTTGATTTTATTACCTTGCACTCCTTATTCCCTGAGACACATCTAGCTGAAAAATTATCTTTGTGGTTTAGAGCTTGCTAAATCTCAGCATGCCATCCTGGCACAGCAGCTCCAAGGTGCAGGACAGACACCCTTTGCTTAGAGGCTGTGAAGGGACCAGAGGCCCAGGAGATGCTAACGCAAGCAGAAATGCAGAGCAGGACTGCAGGGTGATCGTCAGCCTGCCTCAGCTTTCCCTATGGTAGCTGCCAAAAGCATCCATCACTTGTTTCGTTTTCTTGTCCTTGTCCCCGAGATACATCCACTCTGGCAGGGAATTTAAGGAAATGCCCATGAAGGCACATACACACACATATACTCAATGTGTACTGCTCAGTGACATCTTTCAATGCATTAAAGTCCTAAGTATTGTTCCTAGTTGATTGATGGATGGTTTTACCTGATATTTCCCTTGTCTTAACATTGCTAACTTTAGAGCAAGAATGGGAATAAAGCAATTACTGATTAATTTTACACCAAACTTTGTCTTAGGCTTTTTACAGCCTTTAACTCATTCAATGACCCTATTAGGTAGCTAATACCTAAATAAGAAGTTGAGACTCATATAGTTTAAGCAACCTATTCAATTACATGGAAGAGTTGGGGTTCAGACTTCTGGGCTTTGCAGTCCCAAAACCCATGCTATTTCAGCTCCACAGAACTGCTCCCATGATATAATGCTTGGTAAATAAAGCAGGATTTAAGATTGTAGGATTAATGTGATGTAGAGATAAAACACGAGGGAATAAATGTCAGAGAGTTATCAAGGAGTGGTGGGTTTATCTTTGCTATATATTTTTTATATTTTCTAAAGTGAACATGCATTATTTTATATTCAGAAAAGGCACACAAGGCATTCAACTCTTTATATAAAATAAGCTGCTAAACCTCACAGTTAATTACCAGTTTTGCCATCTCCTTTTTATCAAGGAGGTTGATGCTCAAGAAGATTATTTAATTTGTCCAGTGTCTTGAAACTTACAGATAACAACACCAGGAACAAGTCCAGATCTGTAGGGAAAAAAACATCTTACAAAATGACACTGCTGGAGAGGGTTTCTTAAGGGCCTCACCTTGGTTTAGAGATCTGCTGCCTGGGGCAAGAAACTTTGCCTTAGCCATTGTTTGAATATCCAGCTTAATTTTGTTCTATTTCTGTTTGGAGTTTAAAAGTCACCTGTTTATATTTACATTGTTATTTAAATTTTGGTGAACATTGGCTGTTCTAGACCTTGGGTAGTATTCCTGACTCCAGCAATCCATTTGGGAAATTTTCCGTTAAAATTTTTGTTGCTGTTAAGTTGCAAAATAAATGGTTTTGAGGCACATTTTACAAATACAAATTTAAAAAATATATAGCAAGTGTTTTTGCTATATTCTTTATCTCTATGATAATGATATCCCTACATAATGAGAAATAAAATGATATGTGTTTGACTGCACAATATAGAGAATTAAGCAAATGCTTACTCTGATTCTAGACTTTGGTACAATCTGCTAGTGGATGTCTGGAATAGTACACAGCTCTGCTTTAACAAAGGGCAGCTTGCTGATTTCCTCTGGCTCTCCTGTAGCATTACATTGTCATGTATCTAAATTAACTGCCCTGTGTCTCAGGTAACAGTAGACAGCTGTTTTCCTACCACATATGGATTTTCCAATCTGTTTTGAGTTTCTATTACTTGATAAGAACAACTGGAATTGGAAGTCATTTATCAGGAACCATTGAGGAGTGATAGGCATGACTTCTCCAAAATATCTCTCACAAAATGTCACTCACAAAATGCCCTAAAGTGACTCCAAGTCTTCAATTGCAATCTTTTAGCACACCTTCACAGTTTTATCCAGCGCTAGCTCTGATAGATTCTATTGTACTTTAAGATAAAACTCAGCCTGAGAATTCTATCAGTGTTGCCAAGCATAAGTTTACCTTCTTGACTCTCATTTTTATGTAAAGGTCAGATATTGAGGGAAGAGTAAATATGAAAGCTGTTATTTGTATGGAGGTAGAAGAGGAAGTAAGGAGAGTAAATAGGAATGAACTAAACATCTGATTTAATCCATAAAACAATGATTCATGGCAGATGATAAACAGAAGGAAGCAATTAACAAGACTGCAACTAGGAGAGGGCAAATAAACTTGATGAAGGGCAATAAAATTTAATTTATGCAAACATTCAAAATAAGGATTTTGATAGCTTGTCTACATGTTTGAGTATTCTCTCTTATAATACATCTAACCACCCCATACCCAATAATGACTTTTCATCTACAAGGATGAAATGGGAGAGAGGAAATAACTGGTGAAGTTGAAAATAAAAGATAAATGTGTAAGGACCATCAATAATCTTTAAGGTGCTTTTGTTGTTGTTATTTGTTTGTTTTGGGGGCCAGTGTTTACTCCAGCTGACATAATTGCTGGTCACATGATACAAGCTCACTAAGCATTTTTGAATATATTAAAGCAGTAAGTGGCATTGACCATGAGAAGTGATCACTATTTCTTCATTGATTTAAACATAGTAAATTCCTTTATGAGGAATCCATTTTGTGATTGTATTGGCCTATGTCAACTATTATGTTTTTAGTCTACCTCAGTTTTGATGCTTAAATATTTATAGGTGGCAAAGGAGTACTAGGTTCAATAATGAAAACGAAATTGGAATTACCATGGTTTTAATTAGCACTATTTTAAATAGGAAGCACTATAAACTATGATTTGGTAGTATTTCAGAATTGTTGTATAGCTCCACCTATATATATAAATTCAGTTTTTTTCCGTTAATGGTTATTTAATTTTCCCAAGCCTGTGTCTTATTGTTCCTTTTCTTTCCTTTTGGATGTTGTATGACTCTTAAGCAGAAGTTAAGGTCAGGAAAGAAAGTGAATGCTGTTTTAAAGTGTCAATTTGGATTCCTTAGGGACAATTCAGATTTAAAAATAAGCAACTAAAGTGATTCCCTAAAGTTCACAAAATTTCTGTGGATTTCAACCCATATCATATTTATTTTCCATAACCAAATATTTGAATATTCAATTAGATAGTAGTGGCATATTGGAATTTGTGAATTTACCAATAAGCAACTTATTTTTTGTGCCATTTTTGGGGAAATGATTATGCAGAAGACTGTTTCCTAGATAGAAAGACAGGAAATTTTTGTTAGTGACTTTCCACATTGCACACTACTTGAAATCCCACCGAGATTTCACATTGGATGGGACCTTTAAATGCTTTTATTCAGCTCTGAGGCCCTATGTTTCATTCCCCTCTTTAGAATTAGCTTAATTAACCGCAAGAGCCAACAGATTTGTATTTCTTGAATAGTTCCAGTTTCATGACAGTGTAAAAAGCTACAGAGACCTTCTGCATATGCCAAAAAATAAATCATCCATCACATTTAAAATATTTGTAATGGTTTACATTTCCTACAAGTAACTTCTCTGATTTGCAAAATGTATGATAAGGCCATTATACTTACAGTGCTGATATTTATAACAAGTAGTTTATAAGAACATGACATATAATGGCCACATCCAAATAATGATCCAGAAATAGATCTATCAGTTAGTTCTGTGTGAGATACAGAGCTTTTTTATCATAAATCTCCTAAGTGAACTGACTAAGCCAAGCAGTGATGTTTATATGTAAGGATAATGAAGATTTATTGCAAAACAGCTTATATTAGTACTGTTTTTCTGAAGCTTACAAATAAAGTAACACATACATAAATTAAATTTGGAAAGATTTTCATTTAATTTCCTGCATAACTTTAAAGTTAAATTATAATAATGATTATGTTATGGAAAGAATATGCCCCCAAATAGAGCATTATATATGAGAGTTGTTAAAAGAAATACTTCATTTGTGCCTGGTCCTCTAATAAATATCAATCAATCTGTTTTCTTTTGATATTGGAATTAATATGAATTTGGATTGAATCTTACATAGAAGATTTGCAATATCTTGTTAGGATATATCAATTAATATATTCTGAAATGAGCAAAAATGAATATTCATTGAATAATCTATAGCTTGTCAATTAAAAGAATATTATAAATGAATACAATATAATAGATCATTTTTAATATCTTGTTTTGTCTCCTTAGATACTAGGTGATATGAAGGAAGTTAGATTTCAAACATTTTAGAGAAGGTAGAGGTATTACTCTATACCATGAAAGTCTAGGGAAAAAATTCTCTAAGATTAAAAAGCTTTCAGAACTTTTGGTATTAACTATTTAATAAAGATTTCAATAAAGAGGAAAATATAGATGCAGTGAAAGAATCCAGGGTAGATTCAACAACACTTGAATTTGGGCTTACAACAAACAGGTAAAAAATAATGATGAAAAACAAAAGATAAATATATATTAGTGGTTCAAAACTCAGATAGCAGTGTCCTGACAGCCAAATTGTAAAATGAAGCAAGACTTACTACAAAAAGCTAAGGTCAGTGAAAGTGTTTTTAATGTTAGGTTTAATATGGATATGTAACTTACAGCAAATTAAGCAATGTTGAGCATGACTCAGCAAAAGCAAAATTTCTCTATTCAGCTTTTGTTTTTGTATTTGATAGTAGGAAGAAAGATATTTAAAAGAAAATTCGTGCAGATTTAGGTTAAGGTAGCTTAAGATAGAGACATAAACATTACCTTTCTGGATAATAAGAGATTAAAAGTTTAATGGATATTTTAAATGAGATGAATAGGATATTACCAATGGACTCAATTTGTCTGTTTTTATTGGAATGAAGAAAAAGATGTTACATTCCAAACTGAATTGTAGAATAGAACACCATGGTTGAGAATGTGTTGACTTTAAAATTAACACAAGAACTTAAAAGTCAAGAGTCAGAAGAGGGGGATAATTTCGTGAGAAGAACTTTGGGAGAGAGCTGGTGGGCATTTGTTGAGGAGGTCACTGGCCCTCATACAACAGTAAAAGAAGGAACCATAGCTAAGAGATGAGTCAAAGTTTTCTCTGTAAGGAGAAAGCAGATTTTACTGGCATCAGGTGTGTGCCTGAGATATCAAGACTGCAAAATGACTGTAGTATGATATTATCTTTCAACTTGGTGGAGGAACTTGTATCAGTTTAACCTTCCCACCTAGCGCAGCTGAAAAAAGTACAAAAAAATACTGCGTGAGTGTATCTGAAGAGCCAAGATCCTAAAGAGAAAAATGCAGAAAATATTCACCACCATAAGTTCTGCTCATTAATTTTCCATTTACTAATATAAGAAAGAGATTCTGACAAAAAAAAAAAAAAAAAGCAGAATAGAGTGTATGCAATGTCACTCTTCTTGGGAGAAAAAAATACATCAATGTTTGAGCTACCAAGGAAGATAGCACCAATAGGTCAAGGTCCTGGAGAAGAAAGTTGTGTATGTATGGGATAAGACACAAGAAACTAAGAGGAAATCAGTTACTTAACACACACACACACACACACACACAAACACACACTAAAATGTTAGCCAGAGACATGAATTCTTACAGTGCTGGGGAGACAAAAATTATAATTTAGTCTCATTAAAAAGGAGGACCATGGTAAACACCTCAGATAAAATACCCTATATTTGTCTCAACTGAAGTAAGGGTAAATCCAAAATAGATCAGTTCTCACAAAGTCTGAAACACAGTCTCAACCAGGCCTGTATTTTCTCTGCCAGCAAGAACAAAATGAATTCCTCTCTATTTTCTGAAAAAATATAACAACATCTAGAGCAGGGGTTCTTAACCAGGGGTCCACGGACTCCCATGTGGTCCATGGAAAGATTTCAGGGGGTCTGTGACCTTGAATTGAAAATTCAAAAAAACATTATTCTTGTGGGGATGTGTTGGTGCGGGTGTGATATATTTATTAAATAATACATAGTATAGTGTGGATTTAGTAAGGGGTCTGTGGTTTTCACCTGACTGGCAAAGGGGTCTGTGGAACAAAAAAGGCTAAGAACCCCTGATCTAGAGCTACGATATTTTTTCATAAACAATGTCCAACATTTGATTAAAAAGAAAACGTTTCCAGGAACTCCAAAATTCAGGACCAAAGAACCAAAACCCAAAAGAAACCCAGAAATAACCCAGATACTGTACTTATTAGATGTTGACTTCAAAAATTGTGACTAATATGTTAATCCATAAATAAAAATATGGAGATTTTCAGAATTGAACTGTAATCTATAAAAATAATTAAATGTAGCAAAAATTCAATAACTGACACAATAACTCATTAGATCCAATTTTGAGAGGATTAAAACCTGGAACCTAGGTCTGTAGAAAATATCCTGATTGAAGCATGAGAGGAAAAATTATGGAATATGCAGAAAGGAGCACAAAAGACATGCAGAATACTGTGCAAAGATCAATATATGTGTGAGTGGATTCCTAGAAAGAGAGAGCAAGAGAGATGACGGGGAACAGAAGCAGAATTATAAAAGATACTAACCAAGACTTTTCCCACACTGAAGAAATACATCATCACAGATAAAATTGTAAATGATACTACAATTATTGATAGCCATAGATGAATCTATGTTTTCATAACTTCATTCTACCATGAGAAATCATTAGACAAGCCCAACATGGGTAATATTCTACAAAAAAACTTACCAGTATTTTTCAAAAGTGTGAGGGTCATAGAAGACAAAAAAACCCTGAAGAATGAGAAACAACAGAATGCAATTTTGAGTACTGGATTGGATCTTGGGCAGATAAAAGACATTAATGAAAAAACTATTGAAATTTGAATAAAGTTTTTCTTCCCATCCCTATTTACATAAAGAGTATTGTGAATTTGTAGGATGAGTGGTTATATAAGTGTGACCTTTTGCAAAAACTTACAGTATAAATGGAACATTTTAAAACTGTGCAACCAAAATATATGGCAGAAATAAATACTACTAAGAATGACTTGGGACTGTAACCATAATACAAAACCCCCTACGAACTTCTAGAAATCAAAAGGTCATCATTGTTCCAATTAGTTTTATACATAAAGTTTTATAAGTTTTTATTTATATAATAAATTTATATCAGTAAATTGTCACCTTTATTAATTTTATATATATTGATATTTCATGTATGATTTCTTCGGAAAAAAACAAATTGCCTCTATAATGTTTTGAAACTACTGCAGAAAACTAACAGAGATTGTATCCTCAGTGCTTAAGAATACTTGATAATGCTTGTTTGTGCTACATAACTTCTTAGTTTTAAAGCTAAGTGACCAAATGGCTTCCATGAATATGTTTAAAATGAGTCTCTGGTTCAACTACCATTTTAGCAGAGGTGTGAGCGTAATACCCACTTCAAGTTGGGATGATCTTATTAAGAGCTGAATCTGAGTGCTACAGACCTCCACTACAGACAGGTTAAAAATGTGGATAAGGATAGCCATAATTACTATAACTCCTGAATTAGTCTAATCATCAAAAAGTTGCCAGTACTACATACTGGAATGAAAAACAGACTAGGGTGTGACTCAAAAAAGATATGTGAAGGAACAAAGTGTACACATGGCTGAACACTTAAACCAAGGATGGAGAAAAAGAGCCATTTCTATGGCTACATAGAAATGATTTTTTTTCCCTAGGAAACTGAGTTTGACATGTGAGATGCCTGTAAAGAATGGTTTTTCCTCTGCCACGCAAAAACATGCAAAAAGTCATTTTCCCCAGCACAGCTGTGATCTACAAAACCTTCTGAAAATGCACTGAGGTCTGCTAGAAATAACAAGAGTGAGAATAATGGTGGTCGGGGGGAGGGAGGGAGGGAGGAAGGATGGAAGAGAGGGAGGGAAGCTTTCAATGTTCAGTCTCTTGTAAAAGTTCTGAGGTGTTGTGAAGTGTGTAGCCTGTAAATAGACATGCCTGCATTATAATGAAAATGAACTTGAGCAAATCCAGCATTTGGATGTGGATTATCCATATTGGATCAGGACTTTTTGATTCCTTGGAAGAGGAATGGGGAATAATTTAATATTTAACCAATGATTTCAATACAACTTTTCAGACAAGTTTTAGATAAAATTACAGGTAGCTTTTCAGGCCATAAAAGTTCACAGAACATCTTTGCCAGTTTTATTGGGGTTGATATGTGGAATACCATTTCTCTTTGGTACAAAGATTTATGAAAGTTCTTTTTTATTAGACTTGCACATTTAGCCTATAGCAATAGTCTTTCTTTTCTTTTTTTTTTTTTTGCTCTTTTTCTCCTTAAAGAAATACACTGATAGACAACAAAGATGAGTAGTCTGCCCAGGAATCACAATATTGGCATTTCCGTCTTATAATTCATTCACAGAGGTGATTTTTCATTGTTAACGAAAAGAATGCCCTGTGGAAAATTCTCATTTTATTATGTCTTTATTAGTAAAGGTAGATTATTTCATATTTATCAAACTTGGTGAGAGCAATATGAGCTAAAATATTTTGTAAATCATTGGCATTTGGGAATTTTTTTTTTTTTTGGCTCAACTATTAAGCTTCCTCTGTAACATATCTTAAAATAAACAATGACACTCTGACATGATTTCTATGGCTCTTGAAGTAAGTTCTGCTGGAAGCATTTAACTCTGAACCCAACTCAACGGCTACTTGTTTACTTACTGTCCTATTCATAGTCACACCCCGGGGTCAGGTGTTTCAATCCTCTTGCTGTTGCTGATCAGAAAAAAAAATGAATCTACTCCAGGTTCTGGGTTGAGCACAGCTGTGACTGGCACTGTCAGATGGGCACAAAGCTGGATAATTTCATAATATGATAAGACAAAGCAGCAGACTGAATCTTTTTCTTTGCCACTGTCTGTATTTTCCTACTAAGAATGGGATTGACCGACAGGTGAGAGTTCAGGATACAGAAATTGCTCTAAATTTAAGAGAGGAGCATAAGAATTCAATCTTTTTTTAAAGGTAATTTTTGAAATTTGAAATTTGTCATTTTCAAAGAACACTTTCATCAGAATCTGGATCAAAAATTGTTTTAGCAGGAGCACTAACTAAATAAACACTTTTGAAAATAGCATAAGAATTGTCAAACACTTATTTGCCCAAGTTTATTAATGACTTTTTGTGGAAGAAATTGGAGGCAATCATACAGGTTTCATTCATTTTATTCTCAGTAGTGCCCATCAGGAAAGGAGGATTTACTGAACTAAATTAGAGCAGTTTGATAAACTGTGTTTGTCTTTACAAACTTACTTCGAAGTTTTCATTTCACAACCTTGTGATACAATTTCACTTTAGGTCTGTGGTCCACATAATTTGGCACCTGATTATAAACTACCTCTCATATTATGGAATTGTTTCTCGCATACTTTTTCTTCTATTTCCTTCTGGCTTAAAACTCAAAAGTACCTAATTTCTAAGCAGTCTATGCCTTTAGCATAGCGTTAGTTAATTAGTTAAGCCTTTGTTTGCCATAAAATTTTTGGGCGATGGGGTTGGAATTGACATTCTTTATCTCTAACACATATCTTTTAATTTTTCTTCATTTTCAGATGCAATAGTTTTCACTATTTATAAGACCGAAGAATCATTGGCATGTTTGATAAAAAATTTAAATTCCCAGGCTTCTTCCTTAGAAATTCTGATTTGTTAAGTCTGGATTGATGCCCAGAAATCTGGCTTTAGTAAGCTTCCTTGTGATTGCATTGCAGGTGATCCTTCTACCCATGTTGAGAAACATGGGCTTAGAGAATCAGTATTGAGGATAATTCTGGTTTTCAGAGTTTATCAAAATTCTAGCTTTTCAACTGATGTTTCTGGGACTGGTGTTCTATAATAAAGTATATGAAACTTAAGTATTTGATTCTGGCTATTTGAAACCCAAGTTTATCCCAGAAGGGCATTATTAACCTGCTATGAACCCAGCAGCCATTCCTGCTTTCTCTTTCATTGATTTGTGCTTGACCTACTCAGAAATAACTATTATTTGGGTCCAGTGAGGCCCCAGGCTGTTACATATTTAGCATTTCCTTCTCCAACTCTAAGCCACCCAGCTTGGTTCAGCTATCTAAAAGGTACTCGCACAGCAGTGTTTCTGTCTGGTTGTTTATGAAGCTGCATATCAGTTCAATGCTTCTTGCTGAATTGTTTTTTTTCTTGCGTGCCAGAAAAGTTGTTATTAATTCCTATTGCTACATTTTGTATACAGTTTTCACCCAAAAATATCAAACAGATTTTACTTAGTAAATGTTCATTTATTGAAAACATTTTTTAACTTGGAATCATTGGTATTTCAGGATTTTCCTCTGTCTGATTTGCCTGTGATGGTAATTCACCAAACAGTATAAGGGAAAGTGGTTTATAAAATCCCATAAATATCTTAGGAGTTTAAAGGATTTACTCTTCCTCCCATTCTTATTTGTACTTCTTTTTATGTAATTTGTGTGTGTGTGTGTTTGTGTATTTTCTTCCTGTCTTTATTTCTCAAAGAAAGATAGTGTCATATAATTCGTGGTCATATAAATCAATAGTAATGTTTTGTCTACAGCAGCCAAACTTCCTTTAAGCACAGTTATTTCAAATACTTTGTTCCATTTTCCTTCTGAATATTTTGATACTTATCAGAACATGAGTCCTGAATATTGGATCAGTGTCTATATTTGCCATTGTCCATTTTCAACAATTTGTGTTGATTCTACCTTCTAAATAACTCTTGAATTCACTATTCCCTTTCTATCCCAATTACCATTGCCTTAGAAGACTATGTAACTAATCTAAGGTTGAAAGTGGCCTAAACCCCGCTTCCATTTGTCCTGAAGATCATTCTGTTTAAATTCTTCCAATACATTTGAGTGAGCCTCAAAAATGCAATTCTAATCATCCTGCTTTGATTCTTCAAAATCCCTCAGTGGCTCCACATTGTAAGATAAACCCAAACTCCATGACAAAGAAGGCTTTCCCCATCTTCCTGACCTTACTGCTCCTTTCTTATGTAGCTTTATATCTGGCTGTTCCCACACTGTCAACCAGTCCAGTCATATTAGACTAGATATCAGTCCCTAGCACTGTGTTTTTATACCTCTATGCGTTTGCACATGATCTTCCCTCAGCCTGAAATGTACATGGCAATTACCAAGCATTGTTAAGATAATCCAAGTGTGAGCGCTTCATGGTAGCTTTAATGCTTCTCTCAGTTCCAACTGAGCCACTTAATTCCGTGTTCTCATTTATTCCCAGTGTCCTTCCTTGTCGTAGAAGTTTTCACTCAGAGATAAAAATCATTGTTTTCCTCATCTCTTCCTTCCCTTGGCAAAATGACTTCATTTTGTCCATTTAAAAATCTTTGTGCTTAGCCAAGTATCTTGCAGGAAATAAATGTTGATTTAAGGTATAATATTTACATGTGGTAAAGAAGAAAGAATAAAACAATTGGCCTCAATTATCTTTGATGTAGACCCTGTTTCACTTGCCAAATTATTTAAATCCATAGGAAAATAATTTCTTGCTTATGATAGAGATTGTGTGTTTCTATGTCCTTGTTGCAAAGTTGAGGTCTAACTATCTATTGAATATATTGTTTATTAGCACTCTGCTATCTATCTCTGTTGGCATTGCCTTAGGAGGCAATTTAATAAAATTTGACCTCATATCACCACAAATCTCACCTACCTGACAGTTACATCCATGGGAAAGCAGTCATGTACATGTTTCTCTCTGTTCCGATGTGGAATGCCAACTTTGAGTACTTTAATCTATTTTGTTCTCTAGTGTTTCTCAAGACTTCAGAATGTTGATTAATTTTAAGATTCCTAAGGCAAGATGACACATAGTTCTCTTTGGATCTTTTCCTGCCGATTCTCCTCTCTCCAGCTGCCTTCCCATTTCCCTACCTAACTGGCAGTCTTAGCTCAGGTCTCAGCTGCAACTTCACTTCTTCAAGGACAATTTCCATTATTGGCCAAGGCATAGTCCAATGATTTTAATTTAGTTCCCTATTCCCTGCATTTACCCTTATGAGAGCACTTATTATTTTGCAACGTACTACAATATTCATATCTCTGTATTCACCACTGAACTATAAAATTCTTAACAACAGACTGCCTCCTTCACTGTTAAACCCATGTACCTAGAGGAGTACCTATGCAATACATATTCATTAAATAAATGAACAATTATGTCTGTATTAGGCAGAACTGAAATGAATTGTTTTGAAAATTAAGCTTCTGCTCCTTGCAGGATATGACTTAAGACCTGCAAAAATAAGCTTAGAGTTAACCATTTAAAAATTCTATGTAGGCTTTCTGGTGGTTAAAACAAATCTAACTTATGTCAGCCTCTTACATTTCATTAGACACTGTTATGTTGCTTTTTTAATCATGCTAGAAACCTTCAACAGTGTTATTGTTTGGCTGTACTTGAGAGCTCCTGAACCAGCATGAAAGTAGTTACCTCAGATGATGCTCAGGGAATGTCATTTACCTCAGATGATGCTCAGGGAATGTCAGTGTCAGTTTCCTGATGAGCCACAGAGTGCTGTGGTACTCATGAGCACGGATAGAACCATGTTTGAATGAGAGGCACAGTTGAGGGGATAGGTGGCCATCTGACTGGAAAAGAAAGAATAAGAATTCTTTCTTATCACAAATAAAACTGATGTCAAAAGCAGAAATGAATCCTTTATGGGTATGAGGTGAGTTTAATCATAGTTAATTAAGGACACAGGCAGAGTCGTTGACTAAGCAGTACTTGGTCTTATTGTGCTGTGACAGGAACACAGGAACTGTTGGCTCCCATTACTTGAGGGCAAACAGGTTTTCTGTTTTAATGATACAGGGTCTTGTACAATTACTATATGAACAATAGTGTCTGAGTGGAGGCTAATGTCATGAACACTTTAGATATTATACACATTTTACCCCCTTCCCCTTAACTCACCAAAGGCTCTGGGTCCCATTCAGACACAGAACCAGTGTTGATATCTGGAGGTTTTTATTCAGTGGCCTGCCAGTTAGTTGCTCAATGATCCATGTATTCGTTTCTAAATTTACAGAAGTATGCTTTGCTTCTTTTTGAATTAATGAATAAGCACCTATTTAATTAATTGGTACTCAGGGAAATCTTCTAAATTCTCACATTTTAGTATATGCCTTCTACTTGTTTTACCTTAATAGCCTTCTCACTTGTTTACTTTGTAAAATAACATTTAGAAGGAATGCTCATGAAAATGACATAGTGCACACCATGCCAATCCTTGTTGCAGTCATCGTTGTTTCCTGATGTTTAATGAACTCACATTTATTTATAGCCCATCCGTCTCTACCCCTTGCCAGGACACAGTGTTGTTTTCATTTTATCAAGGCACTTTTCCTTTTAATGTTCAGCATGTTGTCAAACCTACCTTATCGAAAGTAAGTGATGTTACTGGCTGTCCTGGAGGAACACAGTAAATATCAGCAGGTAAATAGAAGCTCTGGTAACTTCTGCAATGTCAACTTTATCTCTGTCACCATTATGGTGATCGAAAGTATGCGAAGACTGCTGGTCCGTTCCGTCTCCCTGACTGCATCCCTTGCAACTGGGAGAATGTGACTAATGTGCAACCACACCTGAGTTTTAATTAATTTAAAACACCGCAGCATCAAGTAAAGATAAAGTTTCAATGCTCAGATATACTCAGAAGGTTAATCTTTACTAGGAACATCATCAACATTCATTCATTCATTCTGTTTCATACTTAAACAGTAAGGTATGACCTATTTAGGGAGATCAGCAAATGTTTCCACGAGAACGAGACTCTTGCTTTAATACATGAATGATCAGTGGGAATTAACTTTGATAAGAGAAAGACAGGAAACTTATAAGCAGTGGAAATTAAACAAACATTTCAATGTGAAGGAAAAAATTGAGTGCCAGGATCAGAAAGAAGTTTGGTATGGCTGGAATGAAGAGGCTGAGGGGAAGTGTGGTTGGAGAGGTAGACAGAAGTCATATTGTGCAAAGCTTTGTTAGCCATGTTGAAGAGCTTTGTCTTTATCATGAGGCAGGGAGA
>JAQZBX010001498.1:68683-82372 GCA_029593785.1 Cabassous unicinctus | reverse complement strand
ACCAAAATTGTTTTGTTTAAGGGGTAACTAAAGCAGGTATTAGATATATATATTATACTTGAAATAATAATTCAATTATTAAATAATAGTATGTTAATAAATACTATTATTTAATAATAAAATTATTGCATCATGAATAAATTATTATTATTACTAAAAAGGCATACAATCAATCAAAGCATGTTCCATACTGAATTATACATGTGAATATGGTTGAAACAGGAAGTTTTAGATTCTGTATGTTACTAGAATGAAAGTAAATAAAACAGTGAATCCTACTGTGGACAGTAGACTGGGGTTAATAGTAAAAGTATTAGAATGTTCTTTCATGAATTATAACAAATTTATGACAATAATACAAGGTATTAATGATAGGTTGGTATACCTGAAATTTTTCATCTAATGTAAAATAAGGACTTTAAAGACTATAGTTAATAGTACTATTTTAATATTATTCATCAGTTGTAACAAAGGCACAACACTAGTGCAATGTTTCAAATCCACAACTTCTCTAATTAAATCTAGCTAATGATAACTTAAAAAAAAAGAATAAATATTGGGGTGGTAGTGCAACCACAGTACAGTACATGTCTCAGACCATGTACTTCTGTGTACTTTTCGCATTCTCTTGTTTCTTAGTAAACTGTTTACTCCCTTGCTTACCCAAAAATAGACAACAAAAACAAAAAACAAAAACACCTACATTATGCTAAGTGAAAGAAATAATGCAATATATTAGCTATGGTATGATTGTGTTTATATAAATTGCAATATAAATAAATATGTAGAGACAGAAATATATTAGCGGTTATGTATGGATGGGGAAGGATAGCAGGATTAAGCTGTGATTACTGAGGGATATTGGGTTTTTCTTTTTGGAGAAATGAAACTGTTCTAAAATTGATTGTGCTGATGAAAGCACAACTCAGTGAATACAATAAAAAGCACTGATTGAATACTTTAGATGGATTGTATCATATGCAAAAATATCTCAATAAAACTGTTTTAAAAAGGAGCAGAGGATATATCAGACTATTGCCACTAACTATAGTCTATAATGGACATTTGGCATATTTTTTCCACAACCTCTATTATCAACACAGTATTTCTTTATATTGGTGCAAGAACATTACAGTACTGCTGTTAACTATAATCCATAATTTACATTAATCTATTTTTCGCAAGCAGCTCCACATTTCCACAAACCTGCAATCGTGACGTCCATCTGTTCTAGTTCACAGAAGGGCATTCTTGCATTTGTACTATTAACCATAATTCTCTGGGTTCATTGGGTTACTCAGTCCCTAGATTATTCTCTAGGTTTCTTTCAATTCACATTTACATCCCTGGATGGCCTTTATCCACCTGTGGACATATAGCATATGTCCAGACATGTGGACTCACATATGAGTCACTGTGCTAAGTAGACACTCAACCCCATGAGCTCACTCTAATGTGTTACCATCAACTCTATCCATGTCCACACATTTACAATCAAGTTAATTAAATTTTCTACGTTCGTTAAGCATCAATACTCCTTCACAGCCCTCCTCCTATCTCCTAATAACCTATACTTTAGGCTTTACCTCCAATGTTCCGGCATGGAAACCAGACACTGCACAGCCACTAAGTTCATGGAGGCGGCCCGGACATGGTGTGGCTCGCCCTGCCCTAGCCTCAGGACAGGAGCGCTGCAGTTAGCGGCAGCCAAGGGGGCCGGTGCGCGGGGCGCTTCCGACCCGCAGGAGCGCGGAGGCAACCTCAGGCCCTCATCTTTAGGAAACCCGCAGCGCCTCTGCACGCAGCATCCGCTGCACCGGGCTCCGCTGCGCTGCCGGCTCTTGCCGCAGCCCCTGCCCCGTGCCAGGCGGGATCCCCTGGATGGGTGCGCTGGTCCCTTGGAGCCGGCTTCCTTGGTAAGATGCCACACGTGGCGGCCGCAAGTTTACTGGACTGAAAATGCCCCCGTGGCTTTGGGAGAAGAAACTGCAAGAGAGGCACAGGGCCTCGGCCGCCTCTCAGTAGAGCCAAAGCCCCAATACATTCATCCGACCACCCAGACGCGGGTGGGAAGTGCCCGACAAAACGCCAGGTCTGCGAGACCCTTTGCCCCCAGTCCACAGAAGGCTTCTGAGATCCCGCTCCTGCCGGTCCGCACCGTTGCATATTGTCTTTATCCATTCATTCGTGAATGGACATCTTGGATCTTTTCCCTTTTTGTCTTTGGTGAAAAACTCTGCTATAAATATTTGTGTATGATATGTTGTTTTCAATCTTCCAGGGTATATACTCTGGGTTGGAATTAATCATGGTGTATAATAATTCTTTTAATTTCATGCTAGATTCAGTTTCCTAGCATATTGTGGAGGAATTTTGTATATCTACTTCATATGGATATTGGGGATATTGGTTTGTAGTTTCCTTCCTTATACTGTCTCTGGAATTTGGGTAATATGGACCTTATAGAACAAGTTGGAAGCATTTTTTCCTCTCTTTTTTTGGCAGTTTGAGAAAGAATGATGTTTTTTAAGTGAGAGATTCACCAGTGAAACTATCTGGTCCTGGATCTTTGTGTTGTTGGAAGATTTTTTATTACTGATTCTATATCTGTTATAGGCCTGTTCAGATTTTCTAACTCTTGAGTCAGTTTTTGCAGTTTGTTTCTAGGAATATATCCATTTCACCCAGGTTATCTAATTTGTTGGCATACAATTGTTCATAGCATTCTCTTATAATCCTTTTTTCATTTCTCTAAATATCAGTAATGGTGTTCCCACTTTATTGCTGCTTTTATTAATTTGAGATTTCCTTTATTCTTGGTCAGTCTAGCTAAAAGTTTGTGAATATTGTTGATTTATTTCACAGAACCAATTATTGGTTTTATTGATTTTTTTGTTTTCATTTATTTATACTCTAAACTTTATTTCCTTCCTTCTGCTTCTTTATGTTTGCTCTTCTTTTCCTATTTCATTAAGGTGGAATGTTAGGTCATTGATTTCAGATTTTTCTACTTCTTTAATGTAAGAATAGCTATAAATTTCCCTCTGAACACAGCTTTTGCTTCATCACATTCATTTTGATATGTGTTGTTTTCATTTCCCTTCACCTGCAAGTATTTACAAACTTCATTGATTTGTTGGCTAAGAGTATGTTTTTCTAGTTTCCACATATTTGTCACTTTATCTTCTATTGATTTATAATTTCATTCCATTGTGATCAGAAAAAATATTTTGTATGACTTCAAATCTCTTAAAATTTATTTACAAATTTTGTAGACTAACATGTTCTTTTAGTTTGCTAAGGCTGCAGATGCAAAATACCATTAATGGGGTGGCTTTTGTAAAGGGAATTTATTTGTTAAATCTTACAGTTTTGATGTTGTGAAAATATCCAAATAAAGGCATGATCAAAGATGCTTTCTCACCAAAGGTCAGATGCTGTTCCTACATTGCGGTGAGGCAAAATGGCAGCTTTCTGTCTGGATCTCTTCCTTCTCTTCCAGACCTGTTTCTCCCTCATCTCAGCTGTAGGTGATCAGGGATAGTCCCTTCAATTTTGAGCTGCTCTGTGAGTCCAACCTCTTGAGATTTCTCTCTGCCTCTCAGGATTTGTCTTTCTGCAACTGCAGGAGATACTGAAGTCCTTTCCCACATGACAGGCTGAAAATTACAGCTCTTTTTCCCTGCATATTTTTACTTCCAGTTCTTAGTTTTCTATAAGACTCCAGCAAAAGGGTGGAGACACAACTTGGGTCATGCCTCAGTGATGTAGTCCAAAGGCCCTAGTCTGATCTAGTCAAGTGATCTGATCAAAATGTGACTTAACTGAACCTAATGCAATCAAAGAGTCCCACACCCACAGGAATAGGTCCAAAGTACATGAACTTTTCTGGGATTTGCCACTTCAAACTGTCACCAATCATCCAATCATTGGAATGTTTCATGTGCACAGGGAAGAAAGTGTGCTCTACTGTTTTTGGGTGGAGTGATTTATATGTTTTGGCTAGGTTGTTAATAATTTTGTCACATCTACTTCTTGGTTGATCTTTTGTTCAGTTGTTCCTTCTATTAGAAAGGTGGCATGTTGAAGTCTCCAACTACAATTGTTATTTTTCCCTTCACCTATCATTTTTGCTTAATACATTTTGGGACTCTGCTGATAGGTACATATATGTTAATAATTGTTATATTTACTTGATGGATTGACACTTTGATCAATCAATATATAATGTTGATCTTTATCTCATAGCATTTTTCCCTTAAGGTTTATCTTGTCTGATATGAGTATGGCCACTCCAGTTTTCTTTTGATTAGTGCTTGCATGGCTATCTTTTTTTTCATTTTTTTAACTTTCAACACATTTGTGCTTTGGTTCCCAAGTGAGTCTCTTGCACAAAGCAATAGTTGCCTCATAATTTCCTCAACTAACTCAATCACTGACTCTTAATTAATGCTTAACCAATTTACATCAAATGTAATTACGGGTAAGGAAGGGGTTATGTTTCCATTTGGTATTTGATTTCTGTGTCATTTTTCATTGTTCAATTCTTCCATTGCTGCCTTCATGTTACACAAAAACTCTTCCTATATTTAATCATTCCCCACCACTCCTGTTACTGTTACAAATTACACCTTATACACTGTGTGCCCACTGACATTGAGTTATTATTATTTATGCATTTATCTTTTAAACTATATAGAAAACAGAAGTACTGACCAGAAATATATTAATACTGAATTTTATATTTATTTATGTACATAACTTTACCAGTGAAATTCTTTTCACTGGACTCAAATTAGTCTCTAGCATCCTTTCAACACAGGTTGAAGAACTCCCTTTAGAATTTACTGGACGGCAGGTTTACTATCAAAAAACTAAATTTAAAAAACTTTTAAAGAAGTTTTAGATTACATACGTGTTACATCCAAAATATAGAGGGAGCTTAGCCTTCCCTCACATGAGGCCTATGGTCGCTGCTGGCACCTCCAGGGAATGGCGACCAGTCTGTGGAGGAAAGGGAGTGAGGCAGGGAGCCCAATGGTGGGCAAGGGCCAGTAGTCTTGAGGTCAAGAAATCATCGATCTCCAGAAGCAACCGAAGCGCAAGCAGTTTCCCCATACAGAGCCAGTGTAGTAAACACACTTGAAAAATGGGAGGTGCACATGGTCACGTGTGAAGAGCGCCAGCCAATGAGGAGCCGGGGGTGGAGATGAGACTGCTGCTTCAGGGGCTCCAGCCGAGTCACCCAGGCAGCCTCGGGACCCATCACCTACCAGCAACCATCTTGCGGCGTCACCCCCTTCTTGGTCCTCCGTGTTCACTCCTTTCTCCCAGCTGAGGAGCAGCGTCGCTGACAACGGCTGGGTCCTCTCTCCTTCCTTTCGGTGACTTGCCTCAGGCGGCCCTTTCCTCCTCAATGGCTGCCTTGGTGGGA
Organism: Cabassous unicinctus; assembly: GCA_029593785.1. NCBI lineage: Eukaryota > Metazoa > Chordata > Mammalia > Cingulata > Chlamyphoridae > Cabassous > Cabassous unicinctus. The sequence goes on along the minus strand of JAQZBX010001498.1, from coordinate 76,938 downwards.
TGAGGTTTCCGTGAGGAACCTCCAGGGACTGCCGGTGCCAGCTCACCTGTCCTGGCATCTAGATCTCCTGGAACTTGCTCACTCTCAGGGGGTCTGGAGTCCTAGAATTTGTGTGTCTTTCCGCGGTGTTTGGGACGGTGCCGGGTCCTAAAGGGTGTCACACACTAACTCTGCTGTCTGGGCAGCCTCCATTCATCACCCAACTGAGCCTGCAACACCCTCTCTTCTGTCCCCTCCTCAGAGTCATTTTTTCCCCCTCTCTCCTCTATGGCTCTTTCCTCACTCCTTGGACGCGGTGATTCTCCCCAAAGTGAATGAAGGTGTCGGTTATGAGCCAGACCTTCCTTTCCTGAATTTCTCCCTGGGGAAGCTCGGGGGTGAGCAACTGCCCACCTCGCTGCCGGGATTGCAGTGAATGCCCTGTACTGGTTTTGAAAGGAGCTCTGGCTTCACAACAGCCCCGTGATGAAGGAATGCATTCAGGGTGCAGACACCATTCCCTGTGTCTACATCCTCCAATGTCGGGATCAACAGTGACGGAGTGTAAGTCCAATGGGAAATTAATTTCGGAGTTTGATGAATCTGGACTTCATATGTGCTCAGCCAAATCTGAGAATTTAGACCTGGGACCGTCTTCCTTATAACATTTAAGGATTGTATGTGCTTTATGTACATATAAATTTTAAAGAATATTTCACTGGACAGAGAGTGCTGACAGCCTGGAACACTTTGGCCTTCATCCCTGTCTCTCTGTGCTAGTGGTAACCCTTTCCTCTGGGTTAGGGAGAATTCTCAGCAGTGGAATTAAGAAAACAGCCTTTCAGTACTTAGTGGCCTGTGGATTGATTTCCTTGGCCTCCATGTGGCATTCAGAAGGATCATGGTTTTTCATGTTTACGTCTGTGTGTGTGAAAGTAATTCATAGTATGGAGAAAATCATTCATTCAGTGCAGTCATCTCCAAATACAGTTTTATTCCACCTTCATGTAAGGATAGGAAAAGCAAGGGAAGGGAAGCAGTAGCATGTAGTTTCTCTTCACTCAGTCTTTCTCTCAACTCCTCCTAGTGGTTGAAAGTCAAAACACGCTTTTTCTTTCTAGGCATTAAGTATACTCCTTCTAGGTATCAGAGAACTGGGAGAACTATGAAAGAAGCTTTACAATCTTTTCCTGAAACACCAGGCTAGCTGATTGTTAGGTGCCCTGGTATAAATGAAATCATTCATCCAACAGATAGATTATTGGTCACCTGCTATATGCCAGGCACTGTTTAAATACCAGAGATATAGCAGTGAAGGAAACACATAAATTCTTTTCTTCTTCAAGCTTATGTCCCAGAAAGAAAAATATGTGATATTTGAGGTGGTGGTGAGTGCTGTGGAGAAAAATAGATGAGAGAAAAGGGATAAGGTGTGGGGTGATGCAATTTTAAACGTGGTGATCTGGGGGAAATGCACTAAAAAGGTGACATGTGACCAAAGACTAGAAGGTGGTAATGAAATGTGGACATCTTGGGAAAGAGCCTTCCAGGCATAAGGCACAGTAGGGAAAGAGCCCTCAGGTGGAAATGTGCTTAGCTTTTGGAAAGAACATCAGAAGAAGTCAGTATTGACTGGAGGGGGGAATGTAGGACTACATGAGGGGAAAAGTATTAGGAAATGAGGTCAGAGATGTAATAAGGCCAGGTTGAATAGAGCATTATATGCAATTGTCAAGATTTGTATTTTTACTGTGTTAAGTAGGAAAACATTATGTGAATTAAATTTGAAAATAATTTCTCTGGCTGTAGCTCTGAGAACAGCCAGAACTGGGACATGGAGGTGGAAAAGAAGTAGGAAGGCCATTTAGGAGGCTATTGCATTCATCAAGGACAGAGATGATAAGGGCTTGGGTCATAGTGATAATGGTGAAAGAGGTAAGAAGAAGTCGGATACCAGTTGTATTTTGAAGGCAGAACCTACAGTATTTGTTCTCAAATTGGATATGTTGTGTGAGAAAAGAGAAGGAGTTAGGAATGATTTCAAGATTTTTGGCTTGAGGAAATAGAAAGATAAAGTTGTAGTTTGCTAAGAATGAAGTCAGCCAAGTCCTTAGGAGGGTGATTGGAGTTCCCTTTTTGACTTGGTTAAGTTTGAAATGTTTGTTACACATCCAAGTGGAGATAGCAAATAGGCATTTGGCCAAATCTGGTGTTCAGGACAGAGATTGAGGTAGGAGGTATAAACTGGAGAGTCATTAATTTTATAGATAATATAGAAAGCCATTTATTCATCCATCCATTCATTCAACAAATATTGTCAAGCACCTGCTACTGTATATGCTAAGCACTGTTTTAGGTGTGGGAGATTTAACTTAAACAAAAATACCTATCCTGTTGAAGCTACATTCTAGTGGAGCCAGGAGACAGTATGAATACATTAAGAAAGTGAATATACATGGAAGAGAGGATGTCCAAGGTCCTTGGGTACTTTAATGTTTAGAAATTGTGCAGCTGTGCTAGAACCAGCATAGGAAACTTAGAAAGAGCAGCTAGTAAGATAAGAAGAAAATCCAAGAGAGTATGGTGTCTTAGAAGCCAAGTAAAGAAAGTTTTTCAAGAAGTAGTGCTTTACGTATTTCAGGTGTTGCTAATAGGTGAAGTTAAATGAGGGCTGTAAAGTAAAAATTGAATTTAGCATTTTGAGATCATATCTAATCTTGTCTATAGTAGTTTCAGAAGTGTCAGAGGCAAGAGACTTTTTGGACCAAAGAAAGGTAGGGAGGAGAGGGGTTGGAGACAACTCACATGGATAACTTTCTCAAGGACTGTTGCTGTAAAGGGGATCAGAGAAATGGAGTGGTTCCTGGAGGAGGGTGTGAAGTTGAGAGGATTCATTTTAAGAAGGGAGAAACTACATTATGTTTATGTGCTGAGGGGAATGATGCAGCAACTATATGTAAAATAACTTCATTAGCAAGGGTAGTGTCATCGAATGTTGGTTCTGGAAAAGAAGATAAATGTATTGTAATAAAATCCTACAATGATAAGGTAGTTATATATTGGAATTATAAATAATTATATTATGTTAATAATAGTAAATAAGCATTTGTGTGCTGTATGCTGTTAAGTTGGAAGCTGTAAGTAAATATCTAATTAAATGCCTACTGTCAGTTTCTGCAAGAACAGTTTATAAGTTTATAGAATCTAAACTGTAAGTTTCTGTAGGGCAGAGGCTACATATTACTTACCTTTCTACACCCAGCAATTAACATTGTCAAATCATAAGTTAATTAAAACTGATAAACAATGAAAAACATATGTATGGATTTCCCATATACCAAAACCCTTCCCCTTCCCAACTTCCCCCATTAACAATATCTTTCATTAAAATGGTACATTTTTAAAAATTGATGTACATACTGAAGCATTGTTACTAGCCATGGGCTTTAGTTTACATTATAGTATTCACTTTGCACCACACAATTCATATGTTTGACAAAATGTATAATGGCCTGTATCCATCATTGCAATATCATGCAGGACAATACCAATGTCCCTAAAAATGACCCATATTACAACTATTCCTCCCTATCCCTTCCCTCAGAACCTCTGGTCATGACTGCCTTTATATCAATGATAAAAGTTCTTCAATTGCTAGAATAATCATGTCTACTTAAGTCCATCATTGTATATACCCTTGTGTATATTCATTCCTCACTCTTGATGATTTTGAGATGGTGATGCCCACTCTGTTTCTGATTGAGAGGTGGCTTAGTTCCCATGGGCCAGATGGATGGAACTGTCTTGCTTGCAGTTGTAGATATGTTCTGTTTTATGGGATGGCATTGTCCATTATCATCCTTTTGTATGTTGTCCTAGGTGAGTCCAATGAACTGGAGAGTAGGTGTTGCAACTTTGCTGAGATTCAGGGCTCAACTGACATATGAACAGACTGAAGATTTAAGTCTCTGGGACATATATTTAATGATTATAGTACTTAAATAAAAGGGGCAGATATCATGTTTAGGGAAATTATAAATGAGTCTAACTCTATTACATTGGCAGCATATATTACAAAGTAAGGTCCAATGACAGGAAGCCAAATTCCTGAGATTTTTTGCACCACCTCCAGTATCTAGATGTCTCTAGAGCCCTCAGGAGCCCCATGCTTTTACACACTGTTTACTGTAGCAGTCAATGAGGTCCTGCTGAGGCATGCATAAGTGTTATCTCTGGAATGACCTCCCAAATCATTTTGAAACCTCTTAGCCATAAAAACTCATTTGTATTTAATATTTCCCCTTTGTCAAGGTCTTTTTTCCAAATGCATCACTAGTTGGCACTTTGTAATAATCCCTCAGTGTCAGGGAGGCTCTTCCCCAAGATTCATGTCCCATGTGTGTCGAGGGGGAAGGTTGTGAGTTTATATCTTGAGTTCAGCTTAGAGAGAGGGCATATTTGAGCAACAAGTATGTTTTCAGGAGGTAAGTCTTAAGCAATATATAATACTAGCCAAAATTTCAATTTCACAAGATAAAGTTCATAAATACAGCCATATGAAGGTCCTGGTGTAATGATCTGTCCTCCTTCACGAGCACTGCCCATGTAGTCTAGGCATTCTTGCTACTCTATTAGAGAGTGTAGCAGGACTTCTCAGGATGGGAATTCAATATTCTTTTGGTTATTGTGTTGATCTTCAACAATGAAGCAATGCCCCATAATCAATTAAACATATTCATATGTCATAGATGCATGGCAGAGGTGCACACCTCCTCAAACATACCCAAATACCGACAGCCCCATATTCCCCTGCAATAGTCATACCCCTTCTGCAATCCAAAATTTCCCTAAAAACAAAACAAAAATAAAACATAAGGAAATAAAATAAAAAAACTAAATGTGAAAATAAAAAATAAAAATGTAAAAAATAAAAGTAAAAATAAAAAATAAAGTGAAAAAAATATTTTCCAAAGTTTCATCAAAAATAGATTTGTTATCTTTAATGTACAGTGACAATTTCTTCCATATCTTCCCCCACTGTCTAATTTTTTAGCTTTATTTTCAAAGATGTATTAGTTTACAGAAAAGTCACACAGAAATTATAGGGGATTCCCATATACCCAACCCCTCCCTCTCTCCCACACTCACTTATTAATAACATTTTACATGAATATAGTGCATTTGTTACAAGTGAAGCATTGCTACTAACCTTGGTCAGTAGCTTACATTATGGGTTACATTTTTTTCTGTACATTTTAATAGGTTTTTACAAAATTTAAATGACCAGTATCAATCATTGCAAGATCATGCAGAATAATTTCATAGCCCTATAAATTCCCTGTATTCCATCTATTCTATTCTTCCCTTGTCCTCCCCTGGGAACCCGTGTTAAGCAATAAGTTTCAATTTTTGAAGAATAAAGTTCATAATTACAAGCAATAATATTGAGGGCTTGACTTTTGGTCTGTTTTCTTTTATTAAGCACTACCTATGTTCTTGAACAATTCTTGTCCCTCTAACTGAGAACAGAACAGGAATCCCCAGGATAGGATTTTAATATTTTCTTTTTTATTGTGTGCATCTCTACCCACTGAGATAGCACACTTCGACAAGATGAACAGTTTTATATTCCATAGAAATATGCTCCAACTGTACTCTATACCACAAATCCCCCGACCCCTGATGCCCTGCACCAGTAACCCTCTCCTGTCATATCTCGCAAAAGAACATTCCCACCATTTTAGGTTTAACCACAGACCTACAAATCCACAGAGTTCACCTGCTCCTTCCTCCAGCTTTCCCCCTATTTCCATGGATAGTCCAACCCAACCATCACCCTACTCCTCAATATATTCTGGCACCACCAAAACCAATGACATCACTGTACCACTATCACCCCCATCCACTGTCCAACCACCCCCTTCCACCTTATCATAGATTTTGCCCATATTGATCATCAGCTCACCAACCTCTATTCCCTTTCTGTCTCTTGACAACCTGTCTTCCAGGCTCTAGTTCTGTGAGTCTACTCAATTTGCTTAATCAGATCAGTGAGGTCAGGTAAAATTTCTCCTTCAGTGATTGTCTTACTTCATTCAACATAAGGTCTTCAAGATACATGCATGTTGTCTGTGTGTTAATACTACATTCCTTCTTATGGCTAAGTAATATTTGATTGCTGGAATATACCACACTTTACTTATCCATTCATCTGTTGATGGATACTTGGGTTGCTTCCAACTTTTCACAACAGTGAATAAAGCTGCAATGAACGTTGGTGTGCTTATACATGTTCATGTCTCTGCTTTCAATTCTTCTGGGTGTACACTCAGCAGTGGGCTTGCGGAATGATAAGGCAGTTCTATAGTTAGCTTTCTGAGGAACCACAAAACTGTCCTCCACAATGTCTGCACAACTCTACATCCACACCACTCTACATTCCCTTTCCTCCACATCCTCTCCAACACTCATAGTTATATAACTTAATAGCCACCAGTCTAGTAGGTGTAAGATAATATCTCATTAAAATTTTGATTTGCATTTCCTAATTGCATATTTCTATGTGCTTCTTGTATTTCTACAAGAAGAAATAGAAAATGGCTAAATCTCTTGCCAATTTTTGAAATGGGTTGTTTGTCCTTTTATTTTCAAGATATAGGATTTCTTTATGTATGCTGGACATTAAGCCCTTATCAGATAAATGGTGTTGCAGTTGGCCAGTTTGATGTAATTGTGAATTCCAAAAATATAATTGGATCATGCTTGTTAACTGATCTGTTAATCTGGTCATGATTAGGTTATGATTAGGGCATTGAGTCCCACCACTTGGTGGGTGGGGAATCCAATATAAAAGGCATGGCAAGAAACTTTTGAGTAGCAGTCTTTTGAGAAGCAGTTTTGATGTTGGAAAGAAGGCCCCAGGAGAAGAGAAGCAAGCCATTCACATGATCATCTACACCTGACCTTGTGGAAGAACCAGGAGCTAAGCCCAGAGAAATCCAGCCCTGGGAAGAGAGGAACCCCAGAAGCCTGAACCCTGGCAAACACTGGCAGCTGTCTTGCTCTAACACATGGCAATGGACTATGGTTAGAGAAGAAACTTAACGCTTTATTACCTGGTAACTGTGGACTTCTCCCCCAAATAAATACCCTTTATAAAGACCAACACATTTTTGGTATTTCACATTAGCACCCCTTTGGCTGACTAATACAGAATTTGGTACCGAGGTGTAGGGAAGTGCTTTTATAAGTACCAAAATGTTGAAACGGTTTTATAAATGGGTAAGGGGTAATTTTTGGAGGAATTGTGAAATGCTTGATGGAAAAGGCCTAGATCGCTTTGAAGAAACAGTTGATAGCAACATGGACATTAAAGAGACTTTCTATAAAGCCTTCGAAGTAAATGATGAAACTATTATTGGAAACTGGAGGAAAGGCAATCCATGTTTTAAAGTTGCAGAGAACTTAACAAGATTAACTCCTGGTGTTATATGGAAGACAGATTTTGAAAATGGCGAACCAGAGCATTTAGCTAAAGAACTTTCCAAGGTAAACTCAGAGAATGTGGCTTGGCTTCTCCTTGCAGCTTATAGCAAAATACTGCATGAGAGAAATACACTAAGGACTGAACTTTTGGACACAAAGAAAACAGGAAATAATTCTGGAACTTCCAAGTTTCTGGAAATCAAATTCCCAGATGAAAATGCCCTATTTGAAGCCTTTACTAAACTTGGAACTCGTAAGTCAGAATTGAAGATGCAGTTATCTCGGAAAGACTTGTGGAAAGTCTTACTGTCTGATGGCTTGGACCCCTGCTTCCTGCATGCTAAACCAACAAATTTTTGAGAGAGCTGTATGAACAAAACCACTGTCAGCTTGGACAAAAAAGAACATAGAAAGGAGAGATTGAAGAAGAATCAGCTTTAAGAAGAAAATTGTGGAAGCAGAGATCTGGGATTAAGACATCTCCTTGCGGGAAGCGGGTGTGGCTCAGTGGATAGAGCCCCCGTTTACCATATGGGAGGCCCGGGTTCGTGTCCCGAGGCCTCCTTGTGAGGGCACGCCGGCCTGAGCGGTGTGGTGGGCTGATGCAGCAACCTCACGGCAGGAAGCGGGTGTGGCGCAATGGATAGCGCACCCGTTTACCATATGAGAGGCCCCGGGTTCGCTTCCCGGAGCCTCCTTGTGAGGGCAGGCCGGCTCAGGCGGCACCGTGGGCTGATGCGGCAAGACCTCACAGCAAGGGGGAGATAAGCAGACACGGAGAAGACACGCAG
>JAQZBX010001498.1:53403-68583 GCA_029593785.1 Cabassous unicinctus | reverse complement strand
TGGGAGAGTTTTGCCATCCCAGTGTGTAGAGAGGGTGGAGCACATTTCTCAAACATTAGGGCAGTTAAGGTCAACACCCCATAGGTCTGAGAGGGGTGTATCTGTCCCCCATGGATTAGAGAAGGCCAAGTGGTCAACCCATTGCTCTGAGAGGGTTGAACCTCTATGCCAAATGTTAGGGAAGGCCAGGTGGTCAACTCGTTGCTATGAGATGGTTGAACCTACATGCCAAAGGTTAGGGGGAATGTTATCTTCAGCTCACTGTATTAGGGGGCTAAGACTCTGGCCCAAGGATTGGGTAAGGTGTGACAATCACCCCAACTCTCTTGGAGGGTTAGGTCTGGAGCTTGGTCAACACCCAGATGCTTAATGAGGGTGGAACCAGAAAGTGGCCATTGGACAAGCCTGTGGAAAGAGTGGGTCCCCATGTGGCCCCAGGAGAAGAAACCATCTTCTTAAGAATGACTCTCAGTCTTTGAAATCGAATGGAGGATGCCCTGCAGGTTTACTGAACTGTAGAGGACCCACGGCTCATGTTTAACATCCCAATTTCTCCTTATGGTAATGAAAATGGTTATTCTTTCCTTTTCCATTTGTATATTGGAAGCAGTTAAATGGTTTTGTAAGTTTCAGAGGTCTATAGCAGACAGGACTTTACCCCAAGACAAACTGTATTTCTTTAAACTGCCTATGGTATGATTTTGTACTTGCATTGTTACTAATTTAAGGTTTTTTGGATATTGTAATGTATTTTTGGAATTCAGAGGGTGGAGTGTTGCAGTTGGGCAGTTTGATGTAATTATGAATTCCAAAAATATAATTGGATCATTCTTGTTAACTGATCTGTTAATCAGGGCATGATTAAGTTATGATTATGGTGTTGAGCCCCACCCCTTGGTGGGTGAGGAATCAAATATAAAAGGCATGGCAAGAAAGTTTTGAGTAGCGACTTTTGAGAAGCAGGTTTGATGTTGGAAAGAAGGCCCCAGGAGAAGAGAAGCAAGCCATTTTCCTGATCATCTACAGCTGACCTTGTGGAGTAAACAGGATCTAAGCCTGGAGAGAAACGCAGCCCCGGGAAGAGAGGAAACCAAGAAGCCTGAACCCTGGCAAATGCTGGCAGCTGTTTCGCTTTAACACGTGGCAATGGACTGTGGTGAGAGAAGAAACTTAATGCTTTATGGCCTGGTAACTGTGGACTTCTACCCCAAATAAATACCCTTTATAAAGACCTACCCATTTTTGGTATTTCACATTAGCACCACTTTGGCTGACTTATACAAATGGTAACCAAATATTTTCTCCCATTGAGTAGGCTGTCTTTTCACTTTCTTGACAAACCCCTTTGAAGTGCAAAAGTTTTGAATTTTGAGGAGGTCCCATTTATCTATTTTATCTTTCATTGGTCACAATGTGAGTGTAAAGTTTGTTAAAACATTTCCTACTACAAGATCTCATAGATGAGTCCCTACATTATCTTCTAGGGTCTTTATAGGCTTGGCTTTTATATTTAGGTCTTTGATCCATTTTGAGTTAATTTTTGTATGGGGCATGAAAGGGTGATCCTTTGTCATTCTTTTGGGTATGGGTATCAGTTCTCCAAAAGCCATTCTCTCTCAGTTGAGTGGGCTTGGTGGCCTTTTAGAATATCAGTTGAGTATATATGCAAGCATATGTATCATAACTCTCAGTTCAGTTCCATTAGTAAATATGCCTTTCTTTGTGCCAATAGCATGCAGGGTTTTTTTTCTGTTTTTGAAGCTCCAGGGCCAAGGATTGAATCCAGGAAATCATATGTGGGAAGCCAGTGCTTGACTACTGAGGCACATTGGCTCCCCTGAGTTCATTTTTTCATTTGTTTTCTTGTTGTTTGTCTTTTAGATTTTAGGAAGCATTGGGAACGGAACCAGGGGGATCCCATGTGTGAAGCAAGCACTCAACCTCTTGAGCCACATCCAGTCCCCACCATGCAGGTTTTTTTTTTTTTTTCATTTATTTTTTTTGTTGTTGTTCAACATAATTTCTTTTTTTTTTAGTAGAAAGGTTATAGATTTATGGAAAATTCATACAAACATACAAAGTTCACATATTACCTCTCCCCCACATAGCCTTCACTGTTATTAACACTTTGCATTAGTGTGTTAACTATGTTACAACTGATAAAAGTATATTATTATAATAGTGCTATTAACTTTAGCCCATAGTCTGCATTCGGATTGTCTGTTTTTATGGCATAGTCTTATGTTGTGTTTTTTAAAATTCTTATTCTAATAATATGTAACTTAAAATTTCCCATTTAATGACTTTCAAATATATTATTCAGTAGTGTTAATTAAATTCACAATGTCATGCTGCTATCTCCAGCATCCATTATGGAAACTTTTCCAACAAGCCAAAAGCAATCATTGTATCATTTAAGCATTAACTCCCTATTCCCTTCCTCAACCTGGCTATTGGATTAACTTTTTTAAATTAACTTTTTATTTTTAAATAACCATTATATTACATAAATACTGTATAAAAATATAAGAGATTCACATATGACCCACTCCCTCCACCCCCCACTTTCCCACAACATCCTTCATCAGTGTGGTTCATTTGTTACAATTGATGAATATTAGAAGCATTGCTACTAACTATGGATTACATTTACATTAAAATTTACACTCTGTCATCTACAATTTTGTAGGTTATGATGAAATATACAATGACCTGTATCTTTCACTGCAATATCATGCGGGACAACTCCAATGTCCTGAAAATGCCCCCTTATTATACGTATTCTCTCTCCTATCCCCCAGAACCTCTGGTAGTGACTGCCTTTATATCAATGATAAGAGTCATTGCATTGCTAGCATAATAAGTCTATAGTAGAACAATAATAAGCCTAATTTAGTTCATTCCCCAATCAAGGATTTTGGGATGGTGATGCCCACTCTACTTCTAATTGAGAGGGTGCTTAGATCCCATGGGGAAGATGGATGGAACTACCTGGCTTGCACTTGTAGATTCTCTTTGTTCCTTGGGATGGGTGTTGCCCATCATCATCTCCTTGTTAGTTGTCCTGGATGAGTCCAGTGAACTGGACAGTAGCTGTTGCAACTCTGCTGAAATTCAGGATTCAACTAGCACATGGTTGGATCAATTACTTAATTGGGATTGCATTAAATCTATAAATCAATTTGGGTAGGTCAGACTTCTTAATGCTGTATAGTCTTCCAATACATGAACATGGAATAGTCTTCCATTTATATAGATCTTTGATTTCCTTTAATAATACTCTGTAGTTTTCTGTGTACAAGACCTTTATATTTTTGGTTAATTTTATTCCTAGGTATTTGTTTCTTTTAGTTGCTATTGTAAGTGAATTTTTTTTCTTTATTTTCTCCTCAGATTGCTCATTATTGATGTACAGAAATGCTACTGATTTTTGTGAATTGGTCTTATATCCTGACATGTAATTGAACACATTTATCAAATCTAGAAGCTTTGTTATAGATTTTTCAGGGCTTTCTAGGTATAGGATCATGTCATTTGCAAATAGTGAAAGTTTTAATTCTTCCTTTCCAATTTTGATGACTTTTATATCTTTCTCTTGTCTAAATGTTTGAGTCAGTACTTCTAACCCAATGTTAATAAGAGAGGTGACAGTGGGTATCCTTATATTGTTTAAGTGACATAATATATTTACAGGAAGTATTACTCTGGGATCTTCCAACCCTACTGATGTGATTAGGGAGGATGCACCAAGAATGTAAGCCCTTTGCTCCAGTAAGGTCCACAGAGTCTCCTTGTCTGTCCTGGGTGCTCAATGGTTACTTCCGTGAAATGTCCCTTTGAGGTTTGTAAGGTGCCCCTGAGATGGCAGGACCATCACATCTGTCTCCTAGTTGCAGTGAGTGGGGGAAATGGACCCCTGATTTCTAGAGACCAGGGCCCACTTACAGGAGCTCACTGGACTGGCTGGATGCTGACATGGTGTCATGCAAGAACAGAGTACAAAGGTGCTTCTGTCCCCACAGACACTGACTTTACACACCACTTACTTCTCCAGCAGGAATTATATCTAACTTCTCATGCTAATTAACACATGGAACAAAACATGAAATGCTTATGTGGCCCCTTGGCAGGTGCCTTCATGATTACTCCCATTCAATTCTGACTACTGGGTGTGGGCCCTACTGACTGCAGAGGAAGTGCTCGCACAGATGCTGCAGAGATGCATATGATGGGGTTAGGAAGGGAGGGCAGGCAGGGCTAGCCAGATTCCAATTGACTCAGGGATGTGGTCAGAGTGGCTCAGGCTGTCATGGCAAAGCAGGTGTTACCCAGACGGTGGCCCTCCAAACTCCACAGGGCATCTTGTCTAGACTCTGCACACAAATCCTCCACATGTCCTTTACACAAACATTTACTTTACTAATATATCAGCCCAGGTGTTCATGGACAAAAGATGATGGGCACTTCACAATAAAAGAAATTCACACTTGCAATAAAAGGATTCTACAAACATGATTTCCCTTACAATTTAAGCAATTGCAATTAAACTTGTTTGGGTGTGAAGATGAAACTGTTGAAGAATTTCCACTACATACCCTGAGCTTCAATGAGATTCTTATATTCTCATGGATATGGTGGTTCCTTGGTGTGGAGTTGGCCCCTCCTGTGCTCCCAGTCCCCCTTCTTATTCTCCTAACCCAGTAAGATGTGCAGGACTAAAGAACCCTATAGACAAAGCCCCCAGGCTCCCTGCTAATGGTTGATACTGCCAGGGGTTGTCATCTGTCTGTGACAAAGCAATGCAACTCCCTCTGCCAAGTAGTGGGGATCATGGTCTAAACCTGCTCATAGAGCCTTGGACTTTTCATAACTGATTGCAGAAGAAAGTCCATCAATTTCTGTTAACACAGTGCCCAGAAATATCCTGAGCCATCCATCACTACTTGGGCTTAGATGGTTAAACAAGCTCCAATTATTACTATTTTCAAAGTTTTGGTGTTTGTGCATGTGAGTGTGTGTAGCTGTAGGAATAATATTTCTTATACTATCTAAATTTAGGTTCTATCATTTTATATAAATACATGTGTGTATTTATATTCATATATTTACATTAACATATATGTAGACTACACATGTACATATTCACATACACATAGTCACATTTACATACATATATGCACACCCCAATATATACATATAATTACACACAAGCTCACACACACAGTCCATGGATTCCTCAAATTAGTAACCATGGGAGGAAACAAGAATTTTATTTTTCTTTTCTGAGAGAATCTGTGGGGCAGGAAGGCAAGAAGGAGGAGAGAGTCCCAGGGTGAAACCATTGGCTCATAAAGAAGAAAAACCAGATCAGACAGGGAAAGTTAAAAAAAAAAATCTCTCCTCAAACTAAAATTTAAAAAAAAAAAAAGCTCTTACTATTTTCAAGAACTCTTTCTGTCCATGCAATAGGCCCTGCTCTGGTTGGGTCCTGCCTGCCCTGCTGTGGTCCTGAGTGCCCTCTGCTGCCCAGCACCCTCCTGCATTCTCTGGAGGAGAGTTTGTTTCTGTGCTCACCTTGACTTCCTCTCACTGTCACACTTGCATAATAATACATTGCAATCTCCTTGGCAGTCATGGAGCTCAGCAGCAGAGAGAATTCTTTCTTGTATGTGTCTGTAGTGATGGAGCTGTATGCAGTAGTTCATATTCCCATCATAGCATATCACCCACATCTACTGCCATTCCTTCCCTGGGGGTTGGTGGACCCATTCCCAGGAGGAACCACTGGTTGTGATGGAAAATCCAGAGAAAGAGCAGGTGGGAGTCACAATTCGTGAAGACTTCACCAGTTCTGGGACCGAGCCTGCAGCTGCACCTGGGAGAGGACACTTGAGACAAGGAAACCACAGTAAGTCACAACCAGTCACCACAACCTGTAGCCCTATTTCTGAAATCTTGGGAAATCTCACATGGGGTAGTCACCAAAAAGCAGAGCAAGAGACACAGCAAATTCATGGTTTTCTCCTTTAGGGTCCTGTCTTTCTCAGAGCCCAAATCTTAGTGAGAAGTCACACTGATCAACCCTAGTTAAGGCCCTTCCTTACCTACACATCTGTGAGAGATTTGCATGTGACTCAGGGTGCACAGGGATGTCTCAATGCAGTTCTCTCCCCTATTTTATGATCCTGATAGAGAGTAAATTTAATTGACTAATGTGTAAGAAGCATTATGGATAATCCAATAATAAAATAGAATGTTGTAGCACCAGCATGGATTTAATTGGAGTAAGGAGGAAATATATATATATATATAATCTTATAATTCTAAGTCATAAGGTTAGCCAGGTGTTCTTTGCCTGTTGTTATATATCTGGGAAAAGTCAAAAGTTTCCTAAACTCACCAGGGGGGGACCAGGTAAAGTATTACAAATATTATAGTATTTAGGAGACCAAGATATGGTTTTTGGAGTTGAGACACAAATGATTCTTTTACTCACCCTAAATTTTCTGAAATTAAGATTAACTTAAATTCAACAGACTTAATGGAGTCTTATAGAAATTCTCATTGTTCAAGTGTCTATGTTTAAATTGAAGGAGTAATAATTTTAAAAAACTAAATTACTCTTGCCACTTATTAGATACATTCTCATTTGATCCTATGATGTTACATTAGATGCTAACAAAAGGCATTAGCAAGATATAATGTGCTGCATAAAAAATGACCCAACTTTAACAATAACATGGATTATTTCACCTTTTCTATGGGGCACAGATTCTGCACTAACTTATCTTTATGGCTTTGGCTCAGTGCCCTTCATGAAACTGCAGTTGAGATGTTGGTCTGAGCTGTAGTTGCCTTCAGGTTGGACTGTCTACTTCCAAGAAGGTTCTCTCACAGGGCTGGTGAGTAGGTGCTTGCTTGTCATTAGATATCCCCATGGTCATGACAACTTGTGTCCATGGTGCATGTTGGGCAGAAGTTCACTTCCTGCAACTCCCTGGGCTCAGCAGTGCAGGCCTCAGTGCAGGCCCCACATGCTTCATGTCTCTCCATAAAGTGAAGAGAGATTGGCTTCTAACCCTCCCCAAAAATACAGATTATTTCTCTGTTGACCATGAGAGTGTCTTGTCACTTTCCCACAGCCTAAGTCTCTTGATCCTGACTAGAGAAGATTCATGGGAACTCATAACTGCTGCCTGTCCCCATGCAGTTGATCCCCACTTGGATGTCTTTTTCATATGGGGGTCTCTTGGGTCTCCTGCCCTGCCCTGCTCTTTCCCCCAAGAACCCACTGAGAGTCCAGGAAAAGGAGCTGTGAGTGTCCCTTGCATCTGGAATGCTACTCTTGGAATTTCAAAAATGGTCAAACAGTCCTGATTTCAATTTCCCTAAGTCCACAGATAAATTCAAAGCATATGTAGTAATTGTTTTATAAATGAAAGTGTTGATAAATGTTGGGATGCAACTTTCAGATAATAATTTAAAACAAATTAAATTTTGAAGAGAATTTATAATGCTTTTTCATTATCAACCTCTCCTGCTTGGCTCTAAACCTTGTAATCTATTAACAATGTCATCAGTTTATCTTAAAGCTTTGGTATAATAATTATGTACTTAAATTTTGTGTTTTCTCACCTCTTTTACCTTCCCCATGTATCCTCCCTCTCACACTCCCTTACTCACCTTCTCATAACAAAATATGCAGATATCCCACAGAAGTGTGGCTTCACAAACCACACATATGTAACTGGTTTTAAAATTTCAGCCACACCAAGGATAATTTCTTCATCTTCCTCTTTAGGACATTCATTTTCCTCATTCTGTTCATAATAAAGGTCAAGGACTGCAGCCATGGCAGCATCTTGCCCAGAGACTTGTCATCACCCAGGACCCACAATCTCCTGGCCTCCCTTGTGTCCTTGCTCTAAGGCCCATAGCCATGCATGGCCTCTCTGATCCTAGAAGACTCTTTAACTCCTATAAAGTGAGAATCTTCAGTCTCAACATCAAAGTAAAGCCCCAAAGTCATGCAGATCAGGGGGTTTCTGGGAGAGTTTGTAAGTAGGAGAGGAGCCACAGACATGGCAGGGAGATAGGAAGCCCCTCCCAGCCTCTGGCACCTTCCCCCAGGGCTGGGCTACCATGTGCATGGCTCATTAGTGCCACCTCTAGGGGGGTGTGGCTGTCCTCCCACTGCCCTCCCTCCTTGTTTCTCCTGGGCAGTGATGGTTGAGCTGTGGATGAGCCAGTTCTGGTGTTGTCTGTGTGGATGGTGAAACCCATTCACAGAAACTGTGTAGTGTCTCTTTCCCATCACACTGGAAGCTTAAAACTCCCTCGACCCTTTCCCATTTTGAAAAGCCATTGCATCCACTGTGTGTGAATGTGAATCCTGATGCTTCTCAGAGGACCTGAGAGCCTCCCAGACTCTCCAAATCTCTCCTGGTCTCCTCCAATTGTACCTCACATTAGACCTTGCAGATCTCAGAGAAGGAAGCTGAGATGACCAGTCACACAGCTGCAGCCTCACTGTCTTCCACTATTAGGACATTACCTTGGAAATTGACTTGAAAGGAAATCTAGCCCAGAATATCTCCATGGTTTGGCCACCTGGTCCTTCCTGGTGATGATGTGCAGACCTTGGAGGGCTCCTCTTCCACTGCTGTAGGGACAGGGGCTGTGGGGATCACACTCATAGAGGTGGCTGTGCTGCACATGGCCCTCCCCACAGAGAAGGTGCAGAGGTCACCATGCTGAGCTGAGGACCATCTTTACTGACACAGAGAAGTGTCCCTGAGCTCTGACTGGGGATGATAGGATGCTAACCACAATTTCTGCAGGAGACTGGGCATCTGTGCCTATCCCCACTTTTTATACGATCAGCTATCAACTCATCCATCCTGCATTCACCAATGGTAAACTTGAGGGTCCACACCCTGCATATACTCAGCCATCTGATGACACAGTAAAAATACCTGTAATAAATTGTAGGGAAAATAGTGTGGGTAATTATAAAGGAGCATGGGGACAATAAGGGTTCCCTGATAAGAGTTAACAATTATATACATGGAAAACGATAATATCAAGAAGAACATAAATAGGATAAAGAAAATATTTGTGGTTATAATTGTTAAAGAACACTTTGAAAACTAATGGTACAAAGTCACCATGTTAAGGAATTCTGGGATATGTGGAATAGCGAGATTCTTCTGTATAATACTGTAAGGACAGACATGATATTACACATTTGTCAATGCCTATGGAAATGTACAGAATGAAGGGTAAACTATAATATAAACTATAGGCCTTCATTAGTACAAATGCTTCAGTATTTCTTCATAAACTGTAAAAAATGTGCCACACTAATCTAAGTTGTCAATAATAGGGGAAATTATGCTTGTTTGTCTATGTGTGCATGGGGTTATGTGGGAATTCCCAGCAATTTCAGTGTAATTTTCTGTAAATGTAAATCTAAAGTTTCTCTAAAATAAAGTTTAAAAGTTAAACAATAAACAAACAAACAAAAGTTCTGGGAAAAGTTGAGTAGTAGGTTTGGGGGGTGGCAACTCCTCAAATCACACATGAAAAAAATGGCTGAAAAACAAACTGAAAGAGAAAATCTTGAAAAAATCAAGATAAAATTGTCTGCAAATGGGTCAAGATATTGACTGAAACCAGAATTCTCATCCTGAATATTTGCCTGCAGAAACATTGGTTTGAGGCTTCTAAAGACTGGCAGGAAATTTGTGCTTGTTTATAATCTTAAAAAATCATTTCATTCAGAGGAAATCACTTAAGCTGAAGACTTGAAGGGGGGGGAGAAAAATAGCTAATGAAAATGCATTATCAGCTGTTATCTACCATAAGAAATAGAAAAAGATAATTTTTGAGTGGAAGGATGATGATTCCAGATGGAATGTGAAAGATGAAGGAAAGAAATCACTAGCAAATAGAATGGAAGTTTGAATTAAAAATTAGTTACATGTCACTAGAGACTAGAATTAACATACAAAGCATCAATGGGATTTGGGTTGGAAGAGACTTAAATTGCAGTAAAGTACAAAAAAATTCTCATTATGAATAGTAAAAAGACAAGCATGATTAGAAATTAATAGATTAAGAATTTTCATTCTACTTCCTCATAAAACAATAAATGACAAATGAAGAGTGTCTGTCCACAGGACATCAGAGGAGAAAATCAGTAAGATGTATAGGAATCCACCAGTCATAAAAGGCAGTATGGGAAAGGGAAAGGAACAAGGTGGAGCAGGATGTTAGAAGGCAAAGAGTAAAATGGCATAGCCCTTTACAATACACCAGTAATTACATTCAAATTAAACAGACTGACCACATTTGCAAAGCAAAAGGGAAATCTTCATAGTTTGGTGAAAATTAATTTTTTTTCACCTGACATTGATTGATTAATGGGACTTTTCTCTCCTGCCATAAATAGCTAGGAAATTGGATAAAACATGAAATATTTGTTCTCTGATAGTGGAAATGAGCAGAGGGCTACCCTGAGTCTTTTAAGTTCATAAAATGTAGAAGATTTTGTCTAGATGTAGACTATCCTCTCATCACCTAAAAGGTACATATTCAAACAGGATTATCATTCTTAGCATGAACCTTCATCACCCTGCTGAGAAAATACCAATTTTCAGCAGTGTAACTGTTTTTACCCACTCAATAATGCACAGAGATGTAAATATGCAGAAAAAGTATATTGAGGGCTCAAAAATCTGATGAGAAATTAGTGTTTGTCTATATTTATGTACCTATGAAATGATGACTTATTAATTTCATTCAGAGGAAGATATTTTAACTGAAATCATAGTAAAAAAATAAAGCAAGTTAGATAATTTATCAGCTGCCCCACAGCAAAGGAATTTTTAAAAGGTAATTTTCAGGGAAAATGAACATGATCCCTGGTAGAAAGGGGGAGATGGAAAAAAAAAAGGACCAGCACAGAAAATGAAAGCTATATATGTAAACATAGATACATGTTGAATGGATGAAGAAATAGTTACATAATGTTGTATAGATTTCAAATAACATGCAAAAGGTGGATGGGATTAATGAGGAGGATTTTTCTTTATACTTTGGATAGATTAATCCTTTATTAATATGTATCAATAAAATTGATTTGATTACAAAAAATAAAGCATTAAAAAAATCCAATGCTCAAAGCCCTGACTGGAAAAAAAATCATAATGTAACTAATCAAATAAACATTTCACAGCTAATCTTCTTGGTAAAGTGTGACATTCATACTGTAAAGGACAATTAGTAAAGGTAAAAAATTTAAAAATGTTGAACCATCGTTTTGACTGCATTAAAATTTTTTCTTCAGTATTCACAGTGTTCATCAAATTCATATGTCCCCCTTATAAAGCCATAAATAGTATTATGCAATTTAAAAAATCATTAGTTCACAGATTATTTCCTGGAATTTAAAAATTGTATCATTGCTAACTGAAGCTTTTCATAATAGAGGAGTGTGCTAGACACAGGAAACTATTTTCTATTGTTTTAAACATGATCTTTGCTTTCAAGCTGTCTTCATAACATTTTTAGTTGGATGGTTGTGGTCAGGAAAATATACATAAAGCAGCACACTAACTTCAATGATACCATTAAAGCAAACTGGGTCAATGGCCTAAGAGCAATGAATGACAGATATAAGGAAATCTGGCAAGATGAGTTCCCTGAAATCCACAACTTGCCCCTTCTAGTGGAGACATACCACATAAACTTCTGAGTTTCCTGCCTTGCTGGCAGCAGGCTTAGAAACATGGACTTGGTCAAAGAAGCAGTTCAGCAGGTGCATAAGGTTTATAGAACAATGCTCAAATGAAGCAAATATCCTCAGAACAAAAGAACCACCAACTATAAGAGTTGTCAGAGCACTGACAACTTCACAGTAATGCAAAGAAGAGACTAATAAAGCTTCTTGTTCACCTGGATTTCCTTGGCAATCAAAGCTCCCATCTGCAGTGATCAAGTGAATAGATGCCATATTGCCTATGAAATTCTGAAGGCCAGTCAAATATTTTAGGGTCATGATATCACTGGTGTTATCTGGGCCAAAGTATCATCAATTCAAGGTATTTTCAATAAGCCAGTCATCCGTAATCATAATAATGTTACAATTTGCTTCATGGTATGGATTCAGAGTATTGGCTACCCAACTCCAATCACAGGGGAACAAATAAGATTTTAAGTAGTGATTGAGACTTGCTGTAAAAGCTCCATGAGCTTCACAAAGGTGTAGAGAACTCAGTTTTCCATTCTGAAAATCTTCCTCTGGAATAAGCAGAAAACTGCAGAAAACTCATGAAACTTACACCAGGCTTGAGTACAAAGTTCAGCATTCACAGACTTTCTCATGTGAGAAATTATTTTTCCAGCTTTCTTAGTGAAGTCAGTGTGCTCATGGCACTCATCCAGTGTCTTATCACTCAGTAGGATTTTTATTTAATTTAGAAAGTTCTTCAAATCAAGAAATGCATTAAATTGTGTGTGGTCACAGGTTAAAATCTCACTGGCATCTGTTAACTGCCACCCATTATTAAGTGGCTTACCATAATGAAAAACTCTTGGCAAAGAATTAAAAAATGTGAGCAATGACATCTGGGCTAAACATCTCAGAACTTGCTATCTGAGGAACTGGAGGCTTTCGCACTTAATCATTTTCAAAATAAATTAAAACCTTTGTTCATACCCATCTCAGTCTACTGGGTGAAGGGAAAATGTGCTTCATTTGCTCTCCCAAGGAGGGGTCATTCTCTACTTTTGCTTCCAGGGCTGCTCCCAGAGTTGGCTGCTCCTTGATTCCTCAGCACACCTGGGCACAGGGAAGGGAGGTGGTGTGCCCAGAGGCCAGTAGGCAGGCCAGACCCACCTTAATAGTTGTTTCCACAGCTTGCCTGCAGTTCTGTCACAGGCCACTCTTGTTTCCTGTGGAATGCTTTGAAGGCACTCTTACCTTCTCTTTTGGTGGTGCTTTTTCCTTCTATTCATTGTTTGTGGAGTCTTTCTCCAGTCTTTTTAAAAAAATTGTTTGTTTAAGGAAGCTTTAGATTACATAAATGTACATTAAAAATATAAGGGATTCCCATATGCCCCATTAACTCCTCCTTTCACATTTTCCCACATCACCAACATCTGAAGAGGTTTTTGAGTTAACTCTTTCCTTAAATGTGGACATAGTTTCAAAGAATAGAAAATTAAAAGAGAGAAATAGTAAGTTTGTACTGGAGAACCCTGGTACATACCATCTTATCTAACTGATGAAATTCAACATCACCAGTGTTGAGCAGAGCTTATTGCATGTATACCTGGAATGACACTATGAGAAGGGCACTGTGCCTGTAGTCTTCCTCCCTAAAAGGTATTACCATTCTAATCATTCAGAGTTTTTCTGAAAACTTCAGAAAAATCTCAATTTAGGGACATACTGAAAAACACGTGTTCAGTACTCTTTAGAAGTGCCAAGGTCAAGAAAAACAAATCATGAAGCAAGAAAATGTATAGACATGAAAACTATGGCAAACCTGGGGACTTGAGTAAACATAATGTGTTGGATTAGACCCTGGATCACAGAGAGGCCATAAATGGAAAATCTGCTCTCTCAATGAAGTCTATAGTGTATTATCATTGTTGTTATTGTTATTATCATTTATGATGATGTAATTTTGACAGATGGATCATGAAAATATAAGATATTAACACGAGGGAAAACTGGGTGAGGTATATACAGGAAACATGTGTTATTTCACAACTCTTCAGTAAATATACATCTATTCCCAAAAATGAATTTAAAATTAAAACAGATGGAAACCTCAACATCTGCAAAAGGAAATGGAAGCTCCTTGCCTCAGGCTCCAATCACTTTCTGGTTGCTGTAGAGTGGAGATGTGTTCACCATTCCTTCATCAGCATCCAAATAAGGACTAAAGGGGGAAGTGCCTCATTAGGGCCTAGAAAAATAAAGTTGAAGGTGGAGTAGAAATGACTCTCTGGAGTGGTCACTCTAGACTCCAAGTTATGCCCTCTCCCCATGTCCTTAGGTAGTGGGCTGTGACAAGTCACACACATTGTGAAAACAGCCACATTAGCTCTGAAATCAGTTGCCAGGGCCATCATCCCTCCATCAACCCATGCTTCCTTCATTCCAACTCTTCATCCATCAATCCATTCCCCCATCCATCTGATTTTGTTGTACATGTTCAAGCATCAATGTCATGGGAGAAGTAATTAAATACGTGTTGGGAACCTGAGAGAGTATAAGGAAATCTGAGCCCATGTTCTCACCAATTGCCATGGTTTGGATTTTTATATACCCAGAAAAATATTTTCTTAAAGTATATCCATTTTTGTGAGTGTGAACCCATTTTGATGAGGCTACTTCAGTTAAAGTGTGACCCATCTCAATGAGGAGGAATCTTAGTACCATTACTGGAGTCCTTCAAGAGTGGAATGAATTCAGGCATGAGAAAGAGAAAGCCACAGGAATCAAGAAGCTAAAAAAGAACACAGAAGAGAAAGGAGAGACCAGCAGATACTTACATATGCCTTGTCATGTGACAGAGAAATCAAAGATTTCCTCCAGCTTCTCTTCTGGAAGAAAGCACCACCGTGATGATGATTTGATGTGAAGATTTTCCCAGCCTCAAGACCATGATTGAATAAATACCCATTGATTAACCCTATCCATTTCATAGTATTTGATTTGAGCAACTTAGGAAACTCAAACACCAATTTTACCGTCTTTGGGTACAGAGAAGATGATAACATGTTCACATGCTTGTTACATTTCCTAAAAGAAGAAACAGTGTGGCATGCTACAGAGTAATAGAGGAGAATGTGGCAGATGCACAGATGTTGAAGTTATCAGTTATAGGCTCACACCTGAGGATGGAAAACCAGCAGGCATGTGAAGGAAAGTCAGTAAGGGGTCCCTGGCAAGAGGGCAGCTGCTGAAGTTCCCTAAAGTCAAACAAACCTTTTACATTTTTCAGAATGAAGAAGAGCCCAGGGAGAAAGAGACTTCTGATTGGATTTCACATTTGCCCTTGTGAGTACACTTGTGTGTGATCCACACCAACTGTGGTAACTCTAAAAGCATTGTTTACTCAAAGTTAATGTAAAATTAAAAAAAAAAAAAAAAAAAAAAAAAAA
>JAQZBX010001498.1:0-53303 GCA_029593785.1 Cabassous unicinctus | reverse complement strand
TCTTTCTTGCTCTACTTTGTCTATTTATCTCAACATCATCTATCATTTATCACATCATTCTATCTTTTCTTCCTATCAGCTTTTTATCGTTTTAACAGAGCATCCATCTCCTCTGATGAATCTTTCTTATCTTTAACCAAACAATTTATTTTGCATAATGTTTTTGGTACTTTTTTTGCAAAGTGTAGTAGTTGATTCCATTATTTTAATTCCCTTATTTTAGAGTATGCCTTAGCATGGATGCACCATATTTTTAAAGAGGCTCTGTGTAGCAGATGAGGATCTGGAGTAGATATGGGTGTTTCTAGAAAGAACACAGAGGAAGCACAAGGCTAAGGGACTTTCTCCAAGAAAGAGAATGAACTCACAGCAATTCATGATTTATTTTTAAATACAAAGCAAAGATTTTCAGCCTGAAGGTATAGTGGGAATGAATAGATGTAGTATATTAAAAAGTAAGTGAGAATAATTCATAAGTAGTGCCAACTCCAAAGGTAGAGGAATCAGAAAACACTATATGGCACATTTGTGAAATATTTGTAATGGCATTTTCTGATCACTGTTTTAACCAGGACACAAGGTTAATGGGCATCCAGTAAAGTCTGACTTTTGTCCCACTACAATTCCTAGGAAAAGAAGGACTATTTCAAGACCTAGATGCATATCAATTCCAGATATGGAAAATCCTTAATTGTCTTGTCTTCAGCATTTTGGACCAGCATGTGACATACATCAGGTGTCATGAAATGAGCTCTCCTTCCCTCTAAATACTCAGTGACTCTGTAATATTACATTAAAAAGAGAAGGGGCTTAACCAGAGACAATGATGTGCTAAGCCTGTACAACCTCAACCAGAAAAAAATATCTATCACTCCCAGCTTGATCCTTCCCTGTTTACTATAAAACACCAGTTTTTCTTGTTTAGTTATTCATCCAGTTTGTAAGCCATGGACAGGGAGCAATGGAGCATAGTAATTAAACATCTGAGAAGCAGGTTTCTGGGACCTGACTCTCTTTCAGTTCTTGTTATGTGATCTTGGGCATGATGGTCACCTCTCTGTACATCTTTTGCGTCATCTGCCAAGTGGGGATAATGAAATATACCCATAGCATAGGTTATTGTGAATGCTAGTTCAGTTACATACATTACAGTGTCTAGTAAAGGTGGGGTGTATAATTGATGTAATAGAAATGCTTTAAATGATGTGAAAATGATGGGTATGGGGGTTAAAATGACAATGACAGAAAAATGATATAAAATGTGTGGCAGTTTGAGATTATTTTATGAATCTTCAAAGATAGATTATATTTTTAAACTAATCTATTCCTCTGATTGTGATACCCTTGGATTGCATTAAACTCAGCTGAGAAGCCTTTGATTAGCTTACCTATTAAGAGTGTTGTAGGGTTTTTAACTGGACTTTGTCAGTGAGGTGAACTCAGGTTGCATCCCAACCCCTTGCTGGGTTTCTTATAAACGGACACATACTCAGTCAGACAAAGCAAAAGAGCTCTGCCATTTTTTTGATCCTGCCCTGTGATGAAACTCAAACAGCTGAGGTCTCAGGGAGAGATGAGCCATTTGCCTGATAGCTTACAGCTGAAAAGGGAAAGACAGCAGAACAGCCAAGGCTGATATAGGAGACCTGGAAAGAAACAAGCCCTATGCCAGGAGACAGAGGAATAAAGGTTCACTTAAGTACAAAGTATCAGGAGGATGGGCCCATGTAGCTCAAGATGAAAGGGTTAGCCCACAGGGGAAGGCTGAAACCTGCTCACAGATTGGTGGCCATCTTGCTTTACCAAGTGGCAACATGACAGGATCAATAGTAACTGACTTTTGTGAGAAAGCATCTCTCATGGTGTCTCAATTTAGACTTTTCATGGTCTTGGAACTGTAAGTCATTATCCCAAACTAATCCCTTTACAAAAGCCAACAGACTTCTGATACTTTGCATCAGCGGCCATTTAGCAAGCTAAAACAAAAGGTATACATATTAGGGAAAAGAAATAAAACTGTCTTTATTCATAGATAATACAATTATCCATATAATAAATATCAATATATTGTCATAAATCTCAGTATAATAAAAAACTAAATAGCAAATATAGCAATGTCACAGGGTAAAAGATTAATAAACAAATGCCTATAGTTTTTGTATATGCTAGCAACAAACTGAAATTAGAAAAAAAATAATAATATTATAATGACACTAATAATTGATTCCATTTAGCCACCCCAAAAGACATGGAGGAGTACATTCCCCGTACATCTGAATGAGATCTTACTGTAGAAATAGTATTATTACAGATGGATTTTGGCAAATAATGAGTTTAAACAGGTTTAAGTGTGGCACTTAATTCAATATGACTGGAGTTCTCATAAGAAGACGAAGTATAGACACAGATCTGAGTGTGCTGTGCAACCACTAAGGTCTGAATGCCCTGGATTGCTGGCAAGCCACCATCAAAACCAGGAACAGATTCTTCCCTCAAGGCTTAACAGGAAGCAGCACTTTGCCAGCACATTTATTTCAGACTTCTTGCCTCCGGAACTGTGAGGTAATAAATTTCTGTCTTTGAAGCCACCAGAATGCATTTGTTACTACAGCCATAGTAAAATAAGGTAGTGCCAAAAATTGAAATACATAGGTTTTAATCTAATATATATATATAGGACTTCTATACAAAACCTAGAACAGTCTCATGAAAGGCATCATGGCCATGAGTTGGAAGACTCAATATTGTTAAAACCTAAGTGCTCTGTAACTTGACTTGTAGATGCAATACAATCCTGAGCAAATCTGAGCAGCTATGTAGAAGAATAGATGAATTGATTCTAAATTTTATTTGGAAATACAAGACACCTAGTAGAGCAAGCACAATCCTGATGAACAAAAACCAATTTGCAAGGCTGGAAGTCAATATTTAGTATAAAGCCATATGAATGAGGACACTGTGGTGTTTAAATAGGTTTGGATTTAAAGATCAATGAAAAAGAATAAGAAAGCAAGACATAGTGGCAGATACCTCAAATTCTGAGACTTGTTAGGCATTGGTAGGACAAGCTTGCCAATCCCTAGCAGTGCTGGGTCACAGCTCAGCAATGGCCCAAGTAGACAAGTATCAGGGAGATACAGAATTTTTTATAAATAGCTAAATTTTGCCATGTTTCTCATTTTTCCAGAAAACAGACACAGGGATATGCTGAACCAAGAAAGCAGAGCTTTAAAAATGGTAGAATCTCCTGGCAGCCTTGCAATCCATGCCCCGGCACCATCCCTGGCATTTTGTGGAACCAGCCTGGTCCCCTATTGTGAATCACTGGCACTATTCTGGAAGGAGTAGAGTAACCCCTCTGACCATAATGGGGTGGATATGTTATTAGTGCCAGTCTGTCAGGTGACATCCTGAAAGGCTGAACCAGGAAAATCCTCTGGGATCACCCCCACAGAAGTTGCCATGCAAGCTGAAGCAGTTTCCAGAAAGCTAAAGCACTGTAAGAAATAGTTAAGTCAAATGGCCTTGGGGAAAAGGATTACATGCTTTAAGATATATAATAGAGCAGCCAGGAAGTGGAGAAAGTCAATTTCTTAGGGAGTAGAGAGGTCATGTGGATTCCTGTAAAGTGAGGGATGCCTAGGGCCACTAGTGAACACATGGCCAGGACAAGAGGTAGGTAAAGAAAAGAAGAAGACAGATAGGACACTTCAATTAAATTGTCCACAGGCTGGTCTTCTTGGTAGGAGGGTTCAGACACTCCAGGTCCCACATTTCTTTTTTTCTCATTTCTTTCAGGACAGTTCAGCACCTTCCCAAGAGGTGAAAGCTCAGGAACACCTTCCAGGGTTCCTGACTACAGATGAGGCTCTGATTTCATGAGGCATCTGCAACCAGTGAGATGTGGGTGGTTTTTCCAAGCCCATCAGGTGAGCTGACCTCTCAGGGTCAGTCTGCTGTGCATTTGGATCCTGTACAGCTTCAATAAGCTCCACCTGTGGTGGAGAAAACAAGAGGTGTCTCCTGGGGGATGCACCTTGGGTCAAGCCAGCCTATCTCCTATTCCTTCTCCTTTTCTCTCAGATCATGGTGCTGTACATGGTGATGGGGAGTGAAGCCTGGCAACCAAAAACACTGAAGAGCCTGAGAGATGAAGGATATATCCATATGCTTGCACTCTGAGAAAAGAAAGTCAGGTTTTTCATTTTCAATTCGGTAAAATCTATCATAAAATAATTTGTACCAATAATAACTAAACAATTACAAAAATTAAACATTATAATAATAATTATTATTAATATATTTTGCCTGGACACACCAAGGACAGAGAATTAGATCCTGAGAATTAACTGCTTGGTGTCCAGAGTATACAGAACAAAGGAGAGAAAACTACTTTACATGGTGTATAAAAATATCATATAATATAAAAACTATTGGGACTTTTCTGTGTTTGAAACTTGGAAACATAATGGCATTACTTAGTGTGGATGTAGTTGGAATCCCTAGGGATTCAATGCTTTTAAGAAAGAGGGGAAAACCTATATTAGTACAGGATTTCCCAGTTTCCCCAAATCTTTTTTGAAACTGAGCTTGGTGTTGGTCTTTATTGTGGGTTGGCCATGAACATCCCCTGCATCTCAGCCCCCTCCTTCATGGGAAGGTTTCTGTCTGGGCTCACCCTGACTTCCCCTCACTGTGTGTGTCTTGCACAGTAATACACAGCTGTGTCCTCAGCAGTCACAGAGCTCAGCTGCATGGAGAACTGGTTCTTGGATGTGTCTCTTGAGGTGGAGAGCCGGCTCTTGAAGGATGGGTTGTAGTAAGCATTACCATCATAGCATATTTGTGACAACCACTGCAGACCCTTCCCTAGGGGCTGATGGATCCAATGCCAGCAGTAACCACTGGTTGTGATGGAGACTCCAGAGACAGAGCAGGTGAGGGACAGGGTCTCAGAGGGCTTCACCAGTCCTGGGCCTGACTCTTGTTGCTGCACCTGGGACAGGACAACTGAGGACAAGGAGAACCACAGTGAGTCCTGTGTTCAGAGGCAGCATCCCCTTTAACTTTGTGGCTGAATCCTGAGACACTCACCTCTGGGAGTTGCCACCAGAAAGAGGAAGAACCACAGGGGTTTCATGTTCCTTTGTAGGAGGCCCATGACTTGCAGACAATGTTTTCCACTTTCAGGCTGTCCTGAATTTAAGTCCATGTGAGCTGTGACTTCATCACTTGACCAAAGTTGTGATCTGCATGTACAAGGAACTTTTGATGTGAAGGTCAAAGGGGCCAAGGGAGTTCACTGTCTCCGGCTACTCTGGAAGGAGGTTGCTAGTTGATCCCTGGAAGAACGCAGTCCAATCCTTGGTCCCACTTCACTAAGGGGATTTCTTTATCCAGGCCATGAAAACTTCCTGAAGGAGCTGGTAAGGGAGGTGGATGCAGCCAAGGAAAAAGGATGTCATTGGAAATATTTTCAGTGTGCCTCTACTCTAATGGAGATACATAAATATCAAATACCCAACACAAATACACAGCCTGTGGTCTACCCAATAATTCTTTTGATCTATTTATCTCCTCTGTTAGCTGATTTTCTTGGATATACTAAATTTTGAAGCAGCAGGTAATGTATTTAACACATTGAATTCAGATAAACTGTGTCCAATCCAATATATGCCACAATTCAGAGTGACTTTGTCTTACTTAATGTAAGTCTTAGAAAAGGAATTTTATAAAATGTGTCTTTAGTAATTGCTTTAGAATTAAAATTGCTGAAGACAATCTCTCATGCAGTTTATTCTTGTCACCCCAAAAGTTTCCTAAACCTGATTATTCCCCGTACTTAGTTGAGTCTGCAAGGAAACCTTGCATTTCAGGACTCTCTCCTTTGGTATTACTTTCAGGAAAATAAGCCCTTCTCTTATTTAAATATAAAGACAGTCATTGGAGGATTGTCAACACACCAATATGTTAGATCAGTGTTATTGGCTGAACTTTGTCTCCCAAAAACAGATGTTAAAGTCCTGCGAATGTGACCTTATTTGGAAATAGGTCTTCTGAAGATGTTATTAGTTAATATGAGGCCAAATTGGATTATGTTGGGCCCTAATCCAACCTGATTGGTGTCCTTCTAAGAAGGAAAGAATTGGACACTGAGAGAATAACTCAAAGAAGACACCAGATGATGACTGGGTTAGGAATTGGAGGCCCAGGGTTTTAGGCAAAATGCAAGAGTCTAGGAGGATGGGAAGGGTTCTCCCTACAGACTGCAGAACTCCAATATTATATGTTTATATTTATTAAGCCATCCGTTTTGTGATTCTTTGTTAAAGCAGCCTTAGAAATCCATTCAAGGATTCATTCATGGATCTCAATAAAGCCCAGTTCCTGCTTTCTTGATAATGTCAGTGAATTTTGAATTCAGGGCCATTGGTTTCCCTACCTTGTCAAATAACATGCAGCTCCTCATCAATACAGTAGCAAAGGGAATGGTTTGCAGAAGGGATGAGCTTACAATGGCTAAAGGTCATCTCCCTGCACTATTATCAGGTCCATTGAGAATGACCCAAATGCTGCCCTCCTGAGGCCTGTGTCACTCAATCTGGGATCTTGACTGAGAGCCTAGAAGTTAGTAGTGCAGGGAGCCCAGCAAATCTCCCTCCCATCCTGCCTTGTGACCCTCAGGATGTGATCTCACCCCTATGGGCTTCAGTCTGATAGGGCACAAATTAGGAATCACAGGAGAAACTTTATTTGTGAATTTTATAGTAGGAACTCAGAGTTGTTTCTTACTATCATCACTGTTATTAGGGTAAGAATGTGGAAACCTGTGTGAGCCTTCATGTCTGTCCTCCACAAATGCACAAGGGACACCTGCTCTGGTCCTGTCCTTGACATGCCACACCTGTGTGACTGGGGCCAGTCAAAACTCTTTGCCTCAGCGACCCAATGTGTAAATTTACTGATTTAATCCTGCTGTTTCTAAATATCCACATTACCTTATGTAAAAAGTCTTAGGAACACAGCCTTGAATGTAGCATATTGCAATCTGCCTATGCAATATTGTCAAGTGCATTACATAAAAAAATGATCTCCATGCCTGAATGTAGGCAATAGGAAAGTCAACAGATTTAGGATGAGAAAGATTAACAGGACAAATAAAAACCTGCTCATTAAGAGTTGGAAATGTGGGTTGACCTGCTATGGGAGGGGAAGGGAAGGCAGCCAACATCCAGGACCAGGTGTGCCCATTCCTCACCAGGTGGTCACATAGGACTCCACAGATGAAGAATGGTGTGCCCTTGTCTTTGGGGGCTGTTGGACTTGGAGTGAGACTGGTATAAATTCTTGCTAACAGAGAAATAACTCCCAGAGATGTGCATATGTTTCTGTAGGTGAGTGTTTGCTGCTAGAGACTATTACACTTAGGAAATATATGTTAAGCCACCATTTAGAAATTGACTTTTGGCACTTGTGGATAGTATTAAGCATTGCTGTGGTTAGACACCAACATAATTTTTTTGTCAATGTTAGTGAGAGGAGCCAACTGAAATGCCTTATTTGTAATAGAAAAGGTAAAGAGTGAGATTTAAGTGAGATTCTTTTGGAGGTTACCAGTGGTGAAGATGCTAGATGAAGTAAGTACCATGACCAGATAGAGAAGGACAAAATGTGCTTGGAACCCATGCTGAGAAGATGGGAAAGTGCCATCTGGCTGCTTTTGTTTTCCCTATAAAATGAAGAGAACATGAACTAAGAATGGAATGTGAACTTACAGAAACTTGACTTCATACGTTAGAGGAGAGTGGAGGATCATTACTAAAGTCATAAAAATTGAAGCATGACCTGTCAAGAGAAATGAAGTAACTATCAGGTGATCAGTGTGTCTCCCCAAATCCTGGGCCCACTGAATTACCTTTCCCCAGCTCCTCACTCCTAAGGCATCAGGAAGTCTTAGAAACCCCATTTTATTTGTGCCTCTCATGGCCTTCTTCAGTTAGGCAAAAGCTCCCAAAGGAGTAGAATATTATTAGACCCATCAACAGTCATCGATAAATTCTTATTATAGACTGTGTTTTGATAAAGGAGAACTCTTCCCCTGAGAGGAAGCCCTTCCTAGGCACCCAGTGCACCTGCCTTGTATCTGGGTCCTGTGCTTAGTGGGTCCTGAGTGCCCCCTGTAGCTCAGCCCCTGCCCTGCAGGGAGGTTCCTGTCGGGCTTACAGGGCATTTTCCCCACAGATTTTCTGCCCAGTGGCACCTGGCTGTGCCCTTCATTTCAGACTGATCTTTAGGGACACCACATGCAGGTGATCCCATCTCTTGATAGTGAATTTCCTAAGCAACCCAGCACACTCTTCAGGTAGACAAAACACAGGAATCTGTGCAACCACAAGGGGCCCTTCCCTGGAGCCTGCCAGATTCTTTGATACAGTCACAGTCATGGGGAACCCAGAGACTTTCAGGGGGTCTCTCATCTCCCTTGTCCTCATCAGTTTTGAAGGTAACAACAGAGAACATGTGCACACACAGGACCATGGGGCTCAAGGCCCACACACACATCTATGATACCCAGAAAAAAAGCACACACACATACACAGACACACAAAGCATGTGCACACTCAAATTTCTAGCATACCTATATCATGCAAACACATACTTACATAACACACATGCACATTCCTGTGCACACACATTTACTATTCCAATAATACACCCACTGACAAGTACACTCAGGGACAGATGTGCACACCACATGTTTTCATTCACAGATACATACATATACACATACCTTCACATGTACACACACATGAGCACACATACACATACTCTCTCTGATTTTTGCATCACTTGACTCCAAATTTGTCATTCATCCCTGTGTCCATCACATGGATACAGCCCCCCATGCTGACCCTAGGCTTGCTTAGATGCCTTCCTGTGGCAAATAGGCCAAGATCAAACATGAATAATCTGATAATTGTCAAGGGCCTGCATGTTGGGTTTTCCTTTCCCTGCTTTGCCTGAGGTCCCTGCAGATGCCCCATGAGAGGAGCCAGGCCAGCCTGCCAGGGGTCAGGAGTACATGGCTCATCCATGCTCAGTCAATGCATCCAGGACCCACCTTTCCCACATGCATGGGAGGTGCCCCTGGACACACAGACCAGCAAATGGATGTCCTCAGTGATTCCCAGAAGACATAGGATCCCTGTGCAGAGCATCCCTCCCAGGAGCAGAAACAAATGCGGGAAAAAGAATTGGGGTCCTAGAAGTATGAGTTGTGTTTACTTTTCTCTTGCTGTTTTCAGAATCCTTTATTTATCTTTATTATTTGTCATTCTGTATAGTAGGTGTCCTGGGGTAAATCTATTCAGATTTATTATTTATTGGGTATGTTGTCCTTCTTATAAATTGATATTTCCAAGTTCCTCAAATTTTTAAGTATAATATTGCCTATGACACATCATTTCTATTGCTTTTCATCCCACCCAATAGAATTGCTATCATATATGAACCAGAAGAAGTTGTACACAAATGTTGAGAGAAGCATTATTTGTTAAAGCCCAAAATTGGAAAAAACCTAAAAATCCATGAAATGTTGAATGAATAAAAAATGGGAGTACATATATAAGATGGAATATTATTTAGCAATTATAAATTAAGTACAGATATATTGCAAGTACTTAAAAGAACCTTGAAATATTATGCTAAGTGAAAGAAGGCATTTATAAGAGATCACTTATTTTATTATTCTATTTATTTGAAATTTCCATAATATTCAAAACTATACACCCAGAAAGCACATTAGTGATTGACAGAGGATGGCGGAGGGGAATGGAGAAAGACTACTAAGGGTATGGAGTTTCTTCTGTGGTGTTGTATATGCTATAAATTTATACTAGGATGATAACCATACAACTCAGCTAAGATATTAAAAATAACTGAGCTGTCAAGTTAAAATATTTAATGATTATAGTATGTAAAATATATCTTAATAAAGCAGTAAGTATTATGCTTAAAAATTGCATTCATATATTTATATGCATTTTTTCAAATTTGGTTAACCACAAGAAAAAGGATTTCCTGAGAGAGACTTTAATACAATTTGTGAACTCAATAAATAAAATAGAAAGAAATGATTCACAGGAGGATGAACAAAATATGAGCAAGGAGAATTCCTACTTTGCAGGACAAGTGTCACCAGGTTTCCTGTGCACCTTCTCCTACCTGAGCCTGTGTACTTGTTGGCTACAATCCTGAAAGGGGAGCTTTTTGTTTGGGATCTAACTACTTTTTCTTCACTGTGCTTTTCTCATGCTGTGATACATGGCTGTATCCTCAACAGTCCCTGGGCTTAGTTGTAGGGAGAATTAGTTCATGGATATATCTCTTAAGATCGAGATTCAGATTTTGAGTGATGGATCATAGTATTGATTTCCATTATAACAAATTTCTGACAAGCAATGCAGCCCCAGGCCTTGAGGCTGGGGGACCCAGTGCCAACAGGAAACACTAGTGAAGGTGGAACCAGACACTGTGCAGGTGAGGGTCAAGTTCTGGGAGGGCTTATCTACACTTGGGCCACACCCCACAAGTTAAACCTGGGACAAGACACCTAGGCAGACAAAATATCAAAAATAATGACAAAATCATGCACCCCATCTAGTCACACCACAAGGGAACCTCTGAGACCCTCACAGGGAGATGTGACCATCAGGCAGAAGAACCACCACAGTAATAACATGGTTTTCTGAACAAGGGTTAGCAGTCCTGGAGAGTCCAGCTCACAAGTGGAGGGGCTAGATTTTGAGACTAACCTTAAAAATGAAGATGAGATTTGCATGTGAGAGGTCTCTGCATAAAGCAGGGAAGTTTCTGGGGGCTTCAGTCTCTATTTAAGAAACTCTGAGAAGAACAGCTGACCTTCCTCAGGGATGGACCCCTGTTTACTGAAAGCCCAGAGGTATGCATCTCCAGGTCAGAGAAGTGTTGCTTATTCAAAATTAACTGTGACCTCATGACATTTCCCCCTCACCTACATTGTTAGGGAAACACCTGACTTCCCATTCTCTCTCTTCTCTCAGGAAAACTTTATACGTTGAGCTCACTCGTACTTCATCCTAACATCCCAATCAGCACCACTTGGGAGAGTGTTGTGGCAGCACATTTTGTACAGATCATGATGCCTTGGGGCAAGAGACCTGCTTCACCTCCATGCTTAGCCCTGGAGTCCTGCATGACCTTGGGAAAATCACTGGATCATTTGCACATGGTTTCTCACCACTAGAATGGCCATGTGAGAACCTACTTCCCTAGATATTAGGGTAATCAAGTGGACAGTGGAAATCCAAGAGGATTTGTGCAGTGTTTGACCTCATCCTTCTTAGTACATAGGTGTAAACATGTTCTGTGCATTTCCCTGGGATCTCATATGCACGAGAGGTCATAAGTATTTTCTTTAACAGCTCCTTTTACACACCTATGGTTGTCATTGCTCTCAAATCATGCACCCAGTGTTATAGCTTTCTTATAATTCCAGCAACATGCAGGGTTCTGCACAATTCTTAAAAGTTTTCCTGGAAAAGAGGCACAGGGGCTGTTACTAGAAAAAAATCTTGTGCCATTATCCTTGCTTCTGACCTACATGACAGACTTGAGGGGAAGCCTGGCCCCTGAGAATGTTGAGGAAAAGGTATGCAACCATTGGAGCATCATGAGTTTTGGACAAAGTGGTTACAAATCACTAACACTTCCCAATCCTGGGATCCCAGAGAGATGCCTTCATGAGCTGAATTCAACCACACATTCAGTCTCTTCCTGAGCATAGACTGGGACATGCATGTCTGTGTTCTTACCTCCTATTGCAAATAGCATCTCTTAGCTTCCATGAAATCACCACCTCCAAGACCTCAGATTTGTAGTTTAGGGCAGAGGGCAGAGGAAACTGATAGTGCCTGAAAATCCATTTTGGTTGACATTTCACTGAATTCTCCATCACAGAGCTTGACACAAAATATTTTTCTCAAAAACCATCAGGATGAATAAATGCCTGCATGAAGAATAGATCAAATTTTTTTCAAATGTATCTAGATATGGTGAAGTTGGACATGAGCTCATGACATAGGAATGTCTGCTGAGTCATGTAGAAAGAACTCACCTCCATGGCAGGTGTAGGAATGGAAAACATGCTGCTTCTGAATAATGAAGAACTGGGGTGAGTTTTTTCACACACTGGGCACTGGAATTACAGTGGCCTGCAGGCCTTGATGGATTTATCTGAGTGGCCATGGTGGAAGATATGTAAATAATAGCAAAATGGGGTCATGGATATTGTTGAAGGGATTATTCCTTAAAATGATGGTAGAGCACAAAGGGTGTCACCTCTCTTCCTATTTACAAGAAAGCAGGGCTTCCCTCACAGTTAATCTGGGTTTTCCTACTTGATATGAGCACATACACTTGTCTCCATGTAGAAGCAAAACTTATTCAAGAATGGAAACCTTGCTATGAGGCAAATCAACTTCCTAATTTTCCTCCAGTATCCCCAGGATTAAATGCTGTCTTTTTGGAAGGAATATTTCGTAAAGCACCTGTGGTTTTAACCTTAATAATTAAGCTGAGACTTGAAAATAACTTTCTCTTGAGAGTGTTGCCCATCTGGGGAAAAGGGAGCTATTTTTTCCTTTAGAGGAGGGAGGGAGAATAAATGAGTGAGGATAGTCTTGAGGAGGGGAGGGAAATAAAATGAGAACTCCTAGAAAAAGACCCATCTGAAAGCAGTCACTTCATGCAGCTGTAACTCTGCTCCTTGTGTGTTGTGGTCATCATGTGCAATAAGGACACATCTCAAAAGACCTGGGCCTATGCGCCAGAGCTCACCACACACTGCGGGACCATCAGCTGCTCTCCTGGAAGCCACAGGAAATGTAGTTTACAATGTGACAGTTCAAGGAGCAATAGAGCTAAACTCTGCATCCACATCCCATTTGAACAAGGAAACATTACCTGCATGAATTATAAAGAACATTTGCTTTTCCCACATGAGTCCACACAGAGGACAGAGGAGAGGCTCCCAGTCAATGGAGAGTGAGGAAGTCCTTCAGCCTTTCCCAGTGGCCTGCAGGAGCCACAGCCTTAGCCACAACCAGAGATGCAGGTGATACGCCTGAGCCTTGGGGTTTAGACCACAATAGCCACATCATCCTTTAGCTGGCAGCTGCATAAAAAAGGGTGTTGTATAGATAAGAATAGGGAGAAGATGATGGATTATTCAACACATAGAAAACCAGATCTGTGCTGGGCCTGCTGTGCACCCTTCTGTGTGAGTAGGAGAACAAGGTGAAATGCATTAGAGTCTACACCCTGGACTAGCCTCTCCTTTGGTTCTTATTTGAATCACAGAGTGTGTCTTACAGGGTTTTTTGTCTACAGTCTCATGGAGAAAGGCTCACCAGGCTGCCCTGAGATTCTGACCCTGGTAAACATTGGTAGATGCATTTCTGCCTTCACAAGGGTGAGTTGGCTGATTTTGCCTGCAATAGTGCTTCTTCCTATTGCATTAAATGACATCAGTGATCAGCACAAAAGCATCCATTTAGAGATGCTCCCTGGGGAAACAGGTAAAGAGGAAACCCCAGACCCTGACAGGACACCAGCCCTTAACCCCCTCCCTGTAGCTCATCCTTGTGCTCAGTGGGACCTGAGCTTCCCTCCCACCCACCCCAAGGTAAAGGTTTATATCTGGGTTATCCTTGCATTCCTGTCACTGTATGTATAGTAATAAATGGCCATTTCCTCAGATTTCAGGCTCTTCATTTACAGACATGGCTGATTCTTGGAGTTGTTCCTGGAGGTGATGAATAGACCCTTCACAGAGTGTTTGTTCCTAGTGTTACCACCAGTACAACTAATAATCAAGGCCCCTCCATCCCATTCCTGGAAACCCATCCCAGGTGATCCTGAGACTGACTAGAGAAGTTTCAGAGACCCTCCAGGCTGGCTCATGTCTCTCCCAGACTCCACCATCCACATGTCACACAGGACTCCTGAAAGCAGACATTAGATATTGATTCACACATAGTTACACCCATATGCACACACAGACAAACAAACACACATATTCACACTGCTTCATCACATTTCTCAATAATATTATCATGGAAAACTGACAAAAGCAAAGCCCTGTTCAGCACACATTTCATGGTGCATTTTCTTTCTCAATCCTGGGCACAGAATAGGGAGAGTTCAGCCCAAGGCAGGGGTCTCCTCTCTCAGAGCTGCAGGGTCTGGGTCTGGGCTGGTTTTCAGGATGACAGGGAGGGTCCCCAGCTTCATGTTCTTTTCCCACAGGGCACATCAGCTCCCTCCCTGCACCTGAGGCTCTCTTCTGGCCCTGCAGTCTCTGCACCCAGAGCTTTCTGTGACAATGGTCAGTGAGAATTCCTTTGATGTTGAGAGCAGAAATCATGTCAGTAGTAGAAAGAGCACAGTGCTTTGTCTTCTGCCCCTTCCTGCAGGACTGTGCATACAGGTGCATCCTCTAAAGAGAGGCCACACTGACCTGCTTCCTATTGAGACCAGGGTCCTGGGATGGGCCCCTGATGATTCATAGACCTGGGGCCCCAGAGCATGGCCCTCCCCTCTCCTTAGTGGAACCCAGTCCCAGGGCCCATCAGAGAGGAGATGAGGTTGTGCAGACTTCTCTCTTTATAGCACCCACATAGCCCAGATGACAGCCAGTGTGTTCCTTTCCTCCCAACTGGTGGTTGCAAGGATGGGATACTGAAATGCTGAAAGCAAAAGTGCACAATTATTTTAAATATTTAAAATGGTGAAAATAATTCAACACAAAACACCATTGTGAAATGCTATATGTGTGAAAGTGTCATTCAGAATGCAAGAAAAATCAAACATACCTTAGAAAAGCTATCAATGCAGACTCCATTGTTAGTAGAACTGCCTATAAGGAAACATAAAAAGTAATTCTTCAGGGAGAAGGAAAATATGTAAGAAAATTTATCTCCATAAAAGACTAAGGACAGAGGAGAATGAAAAAATAAGGGAAAAATAATATAATTTAATTTTCTTATTTTACCTGAAATGTAATAATAGTGTATTGTCCTGTGAAAAGAGTTTATGGAAACACTAAATGAATGATAGTGGTTCCATAAGGGAGAGGAGGGAGGAACTGGGAGCACCTTGTAATAAGGTATTTGCACCTTATTTTGCTGTTTGAATGGTGTTCTTTGAAGGGGAAGTAAGAATAGTTACAATGTATATTGTAAAATAAATTTTCAGGAAGGCAATAAAAATATTTTAATTAGTTTAGTAGACAAATTTATACACTCAGAGAGGAGATAAAATAATTCAATGACTTCGGAATGCTATGCTCTAAGCCCATATTCTAGGTAGGTTTTTAAATCTGCCTTGTAAGTATGAGTAGCAAAGATGACACTTGTCTAAGAAAGTCAAATAAGTGAAGGCATCACAGAGTTTGGAAGAAGACTGACTTCCCTGGATAGTGATTCCCTAGGCCAGGAGAAGGGCCTGGCATCAGAGAGTTCCCAGCACTTCCTGCAGTTCAGGCCCCTTCTGCCCTCCCTCCAGGGCTGACATGACTTCCACTTTCTCCATGCAGAGTGCATATGATGGGTGTCCTGGGCTCTGGAATGTTCAGGGATGGATTCAGAGTTGAATTATAGAACTGTCAGGGAGTTACAAAATAGTTCTCAACACTGCAGGCTAGTAGCAGCAGGGAAGTAGCAAGCAGCCCATGGGAGGGAGCAGAAACCCCAGGCAAGGCATGGGTATGGCTGGTGAGCACTGTGCTCCCTCCCCATGGTCAGGAGCTGGCTGGGTCAGCAGTGGGGTTGACAGACCCTGGGCAGGGTGGTTGGGCCCAGCTGGGGCATAGGGTCAAGGGAAAGATGAACACCCTCCTAGAGCAGAAGAGGCTGCAGGAGGCTGTGGCCTTGGGGGAATTTCAGGAGATGCAGAAACTGGTGGAGTGTAGGGTGGATGTGAACTCCCAAAATGAGGTCAATGGCTCAACCTGTTTACAGTGTGCATGTAAATGCAATCAATGGTCAAGTCCTCTCTTACCTGTTAAAATCAGGAGCTGACAAAGAAATTCTTACCACAAAGGGAGAAATGCCAGTCCAGGTGACATCAAGGAGAGAAATCAGGAAGATTATGGGAGTAGAAGAAGATGACAATGATGATGGCCTCCCCCAGCTAAGAAGGAGTAAGAACTGCCCTTTGTTCCCAACTATTTGGCCAATCCAGCCTTACATTTTATATACAGCCCCCCCATTAGAGGCTTCAGGCCAGCTGTGGAATGGGGGCCCTTCCACACCACCTGCATCACCCCCCACAGATGGCTCACTGCCATTGCTCCCCTCTGGGGAACCCCCCTGCTAGGAGCCTTTCCATGGTACCACACCTCCTAGGCACTGGTTCAGAATGGTGATGTGTCTGCCCCCTGCCATACTCAGAACACCAGAAAGTACAAAACCAGGTCCTGTTTGTCAGCCACCAGTGAGTCAGAGCTTCTCCCTCTTCTCTTCTGTCCTGTTCAAGCCACCAGTGTCTCTGGAGCCTCAAAATGGGACATATGCAGGAGATGTGCCAGCATTCCAGCCATTTTCCTTCACCAGAGCATTTCCATTTAATATGCAAAAGTTGGTACTGAAAGTGAGGATTCAGAACCCATCATTTTGAGAAAATGATTTCATTGAAATTGAACTGGACCGACAGGAGCTCACCTACCAAGAATTGCTCAGAGTGAGTTGCTGTGAGCTGGGTGTTAATCCAGATCAAGTGGAGAAGATCAGAAAGTTATCTAATACTCTGTTAAGAAAGGACAAAGATGTTGCTTTACTCCAAGATTCCCAAGAGCTGGAACTTGTTCTGATGATAAGAGAAAATAATTTTCTCTTCAAAAATGCTGCATCCCCCTGGATGGAAAGGCCTTGCTATAACAGGAGAACTTCCAAACTGACTTAATAATGCAACAGGGACTTTTATCACTGAGTGTTGTGGCAGTGTGTGTCACCTCTGGCCAGGACAAACCATTGAGCCGAATCAAGGCCAGTGCTCTACACTTCTGCCTAGGGTGCCTGGGAGGACCCCTGGTGTCACTGCATGGTATACATTAACACTGTCTGCCAAGGTGGGAAGCCCCTGACCCCCAAGCAGTGGAGTCTCTCTTCCAAACCTCTTGGTGCACAATAAACCTATTGCTTGAAGCTCTGAGCAGCTGAGAAGTGGTCTGGAGAAGCAGAAGCTGAAGATTCTACATCCAGTGTATTTTCTGTGTAGGATGGAAGAGAGTTGTTGAAGGAGGAGATGAGAGAGTGTGGAGCCTATTTGTAGCCTCTCCTGTTGGCAGAGCACCTGAAGGGCTGGGATGCACTTTCCTTGGTGTTGCATGTCCACAACTCTCCTGAAATGTGAAATAACAAGGGAGGAAAATTGGGGAAAGCACAGGTACTGGACAAATGAATTTTACCATGACTAGTAGCAGTGAGGTTTCATATAACATATTTATTATTGTTACTCAGGATAAAAGTATTTAAGAATACAGTTACTTAATTGTAAATACACTGTTAACCAAAAGAGCATCCATTTCCCCACTTTTTCTTTGTAAACCCTCATGACTGCTTCTCTGTCTCTAGCCTGCTGTTACCCAGATGCTCATCTCTGCATTAGCTCCTCTTCATGGTTACTAGAGGGCTCTCTGATGCTTTCTAAAAGAGCAACCACATTTTGGTTTTTTTCACTCTGAAGTGATTACTGTCATCCATCTGTTTAATTGCTGGCCCATGGTCTCCACTTCCATTTTCCACCAGAAATGAAAAACAATTTTTGAGACTGCTTCTGTTGCTATTTAAAGGTTATTGTGGGAAACTTAGCTAAAGGATTTAGCATCTTTATTTTTGTATCAAAGATAAAGGTTATATTGAAATTATTAGGATTTTTTACACAACTCTGGAATCTTTTGTTTTTTAAATGAATTATTTGATCTTAGGGATCCCTACCACCAATCTACTTAACAAAGTCAATCAAGAGTCTACCAGCTTTGGTTCTGAAGTAAATGGGAAAAAACAAAACCCTGATTAAACTCTTAAGCATGGCATAGTAACTTTTTTCTAAAGAATGCATTAAGAATTATTTTCCTTTTCTTCAGTGTCATTAATGTTAAAGAAGAGCCACTGTCTTGTTGAAACAAATAGCTTCACTTTAGAAATAAGAGCTAGCACACTTACACAAACGGAGCAGGGGCTCAAAGCCAGCTGTTGAAGAGTATCCCTGCTGCCTTAAGAAGCTTTTCCCCATAGTGCCAAGGGTTTCCAAAGAAACTAAACTCCTAACTCTGTTAATTTTATTGGGACACTGCAATTGAGGGAGAACATGCAGAAGATGTCAATGGAACAGAACACTGTGCTAAGATAATGGCCTCCTGCTGCTGCCTAAATGCTGAAAAGAGGCTGAGGGGTTTTTCAAGGCCAACTTCATGGAGCCACTTTGGTTAGTGACTTAACTGTTATTCCACCAGTTACTGATGGTGACTTACTCCCCCCTGTGTGGAAGGTTTGCATAGCAGAGTGGTGGTTACTTTCAGTACCCTCTTTCTCTGAAGAGCTTTAAGGATGAAACCTCCCTTGTGTTTCAATCAATCAGAAGCCAGTTTATCTAAACTAACCTCTTTTTGGTCTTTCCTTTGAAAAAAGTTAACACTTTTAGGCTGTTCGATCCAACAGGAAATAAATTCAGTATTAATTCACATCCAAATTGTTGGGGCTGAAACTCTGCCAGCCTTCCAGATTAATGAGACACTCAGAAAGAGTGGGGGCCCCTGGCTGGGAGTTGGCCTACATAGGAGTAGCCACTACAACCAAGGCATTTCCCAGGCTTAAGAGACATGCAAGCACGGTTTTGGTGTCTCAGGCAGAGATGGGCCTGATGCGGCTCTGCCCTCCACTGGTCTCTGTCCTCCTTTAAAAGTCCTCTGTGTTTGATCCTGCATAGAGCA
Source organism: Cabassous unicinctus (assembly GCA_029593785.1). Classification (NCBI taxonomy): domain Eukaryota; kingdom Metazoa; phylum Chordata; class Mammalia; order Cingulata; family Chlamyphoridae; genus Cabassous; species Cabassous unicinctus. The sequence goes on along the minus strand of JAQZBX010001498.1, from coordinate 34,273 downwards.
GTGGGGAAATTTTGCACAGTTGCTGGTAGGTGAGTTTAAAGTCTTAATCTATGCATTCAGAGAAATATTTTTATATGCTTTGTGTAATTTATAACAAGGATGTTTTCTAGCTTTGTTAACTGTGAATTCACCCCTCCTCCTCCACTGCATATTTAAAGCATGTGTTCACATGGTGTGTAAGCATTCACTGAAGATTTTTTCTTTATGCATTGCTGACTGTTCAAACATAATAAATATTATTAAAATTAAATATTAACTGAAAAAATTAATCTCAAATTATTACTTCATATTTTATTTTGATTTATTGCATGGTGTTTCTTTAGTAATTAGAAAAATGAACATTTAATGATATGGCATAATTTTAAAAGCTGGATTTTTTCCCACATTGTTTAGAAATTTTTAAATCCTTCATTTTACAGAGTGTCTGGGCTGGACCACTGGCAGACTGCAGCACAGATGGGAGGGATAATCAGTGGGTATGTCTGTGACAAATTTTGCTGTCTCTTCTGCTTTTGTTTTTATTATACCCATTTATTGTAAATTAGCACAAATGTGCTAATAGTTATACAGCTTATGTTCAAACTTGTATCTTGCACAAGGCCAGGAAGTGGAACTTAGCCATCTCCCCCAGAAACCCCCATATACCCTGTACAGTCACAGCCCCTCCATCCATCCCTAGAGCAGAAGCCACTTACCTCATGATTAGAAATAGATCTTCACACACTCTTTCTCAATTCATCCCACACTGTACATCTGTAGACACCAAAGTCATCTATTTTTATATTTTCTGTCTTTAATGGATATTTAATTTCCATGTGCACAGACCTAACTTTCCATTACACCCTGCCAGTTTCCACAAATATCTAATTGTCTTATCCAGAGACATTTATAGCAACAGATTTTATATAAAATGTACTCTCTTTCAGACACTGTGGTAATCAGGAAATAATCATTAATTAACATTTAAGTGCATATTTACCCTCAAGAGAGGGCAAAATTAACAATTCCTAGTATTTTGTCTCTACATTTCCTGGTTCTGAAAAAGCACAGTTATTAACATGAAGGTTTTTGGATATTTTCCTCCTGATTTTCAGCTTGTTTACTAAACTTTCAGCCTTCCTCTCTAGAGGTCTAATTTTTCACATCTCTATCAATGTGCTCTAAATACTATAACAAATAACTACAAATCTCAGTGGAATAAAAATATAAAAAAATATATAAATGGATTTCTCACTTTTGTTTACAAGTTATTCAGGTTGGAATTCTTGCTAAGGAGTGGCATTTATTTCAAGAAATCACTCAGAAACTGAGACACACAACAATTTGTAACACAGAATCCTCAACTGGTGGATAGAAAGTTAGATGCAGGATGAAAGAGAATTTGGAATTCCAGGTGGGGTGTATTCTAATTGTCCAGGCCTGCATGCAGCAGAGATTATCCTTGTGCACATTCCATTTTCTATAATAGATCATATGACCTTGTCTGCTATCAAGGGGCTGGAAATGTGTGTTAACTGTGATCCCAGGAGGAAGGGGAACAATAGGGGTGTGTGGGCAGGATGTCTTTACACAATAAGCCTGTGTCACCTCTGTGTGGCTCTCTCTCTCTCTCTCACACACACACATAAACTGTCTTCTTTTGAGAAATGCCATCCACAAGTATAAGAATCCATGTGGGCAGTGAGGGGGCTGTCCTAACATTTTCTGATTCATCTTCAGTTGCATATTAAAGATGAATATATTTCTATGAGGAATTAAAGGGCACTGGTTGTTGCTAACGTAGTGAAAGTTTTGTGTAAAAATGGCAGGGAACCATCCAACATCTGATGAGAATGAGGGAGGCTGGAGGTTAGGGAAGGTCAAGTTACTTTGAGGCACCTGGTTCAGGTGTCCAGCAAGCAGGGGGAGATGGAGTCAGGAGAGAAGCCAGAGACATGGAGCCCAGTTATAAAGCAGATCCCAATAAGATGACAAAGGGCTGCCAGATTAGCCTGGCTGGCCCTGGGGAAAGGGAAAGATGGCCAAGAGGGAGCTAAGGGGGGGTGCTCCCAGGTGCATTAAAGTGGTTAATGATCTGTGGAGAAAGAATCAGACAACCAGAGGCAGATCCACAATGCTGTTGTGTTTCCGGAAGCCAAAGTAGAAAGTATAGAGCAGGTGGGGCAGTAATCATGGCCAGGCACTGGGGTGAGGCATGGTAGGGAGGGGAGCACAGGGGGGCAGACTCAGGACAGAGGAAGGGACATAGGCTTGGACTTCCAGAGGTCTTTCCAAAGGAGCAGGTTCAGAAGGGAGGTCCCAAAGCCTTGTGCCTGGTTGTACATCACTATATCACAGATAAATTAAGAGGCTCTTCCCAAACTGACAAGATCTCAGAATGAGAAAAGAGATATGGCTTCCCCAGGAAAGGAAGGCCTGGGTCCTGCCAGTAACACCTCCTGCCCTCCCCCTGCTCCTCCGTGTCTTCCTTCCCCTGTAGCCTGGAGATTCCTGTCCTCATCCTGCAGTGGGAGATGGCCCCAGGGCATAGAACCCTCAGGAGTCTCCCTGGAGTATTTTATTAAATTATGCATGCATCCAGTATTTACAAACAGGTTGTCTATCTACTTCTCATGGAATAGAATGAAATAAAACTAAGTTTTCTTGTATTAAAAGTAGTACATACTGTGCTGGCCCTGAGAATGCACCTCTTGCTCCACCACATGCAAGGACATAAAGCACCAGGGGCCCAGCTGCTATTCTGAGATCACCCCAATGTTGTGAGAAAGGCAGGGGACCTCAGGGCTACTGTGAGCCAAGGTCCAAGCTTGGGAGCAAAATAATTGCTGACCAGGTCCTGGGAGATGCAGGACTCACTTAATGTGTAATTTTGGCTCCAGGACATGCTGGTGTCATTGTTAAACTTTGGAGAAAGAAAATTGATTAAGATTAGAAAAGGAAACCATACCACTACTAAGTCTGACATGCACACTTTGAGTGAGGAAGAAAATCAGCCATGAAATCCACTATGGTTTTTAAAATACTAACCCTGTCATAGCCTCTCTCCTTGTTCTAACCTGAATCACAAACACTGTCCTAACCAGGGAAACCCACCGAGGTCTCTTCCTTAGTCTGGTTGTGAAAGACTCACCAGACTGCCCTGAGATGACTCAGTTCTGAACCTGGTGACCACTGACAGAGCCCTTTGTTCCTCCTTAAGAGACAGTCTGCATGTGAGAACTTTCCTCTTACTACAATGACACTTTCCTTATTCAGACACTTCAATGGAACGGACACAATCCTAACCATAGATAGCTTCCTAAGGGAAACATGTACATATAGAGGAAGCCCCAGACCTAATAGGAAACCAGCCCATGCCTCCCTCTGCACCTCTTTCCATGGCTGAGACCCATGTTCCTATGGTCCTTGCCCACCCCTGCAGCCCAGCACACACCTGCTGCCCTGCAAGGTGGGATTGAGTCTGGACTCTCACTGCCTCCCCTCACTGTGTCTCACTCAGCAATACACTGCTGTATCCTCAGTTCTCAGACTGTCCATCTGCAGACTCAGAATGTTTCTGTCAAAGCCCCTGAGATTGGGAATTGGACCTTCCAAGGTCTGCCTTGTGTGTGGTAGGAGCAGCATTGCTAATGTGTGAGACACTCTCTAGCACTTCCCTGTAGCCTGGGGCTCCTAGGTCATGTAGTAGCTAATGGAGGTGAACCCAGGATCTGCCAAGGAGGGTGTCAGAGACCCCATGTCTGTATGAAATCTCTCCCAGCCTCCACCAACTGGATACCTGCAAGTAAAGCCATCCTGGTCAGGAAACCAGCCACACAGAGCCACTGCTTCTCTCACTCACATCAGCTCACTTTCTTGATGTCTCTGGTTCCCCATAATGAACTTATGAAATGGTGATAAGGAAAACCCAGCTTTGCCCTAACTCCATTCTGAGTCCTTTCTATTCATTCCTAATTTCCAAATGGGAACACATGGGATCCCAGAGCTAGGTCTCTTCACGCAGAGCTGCAGGGTCTGTGCTGGCTGGTTTCTATCAGCAAAAGGATGGATCCTATTTGCAAGTCCTCTTATTCTGTTGCAAGCTCTGGGATTAGAGCCTTGGGAGAGGGGAGTGAAGATAGGAGTGTCCTGGGGGAGTTGGGAGGCAATGACAGCATTTGGGACAATATGATTTCTTTTGTGCTATTGCTGGCCAAAACACATAGAACCCCTGGTCTTATTTCATTTATACATATGTACAGGGACAATGTAAAGGAGATGCCAGTGTTACCTTGATTTTGCAGATGTAAAATTTCAAACAGAAGCATGGAAGTGTTGGACAACATTCCCCAAATCATATGTCTAAAGAGAGTGAGTCCCAGGTTGGTGCTCCCCTCATCAGCCTTAAAACAGATGGGGGCGGTCCTCATGGAATTTGCAGCAGCCCTCTTTGTGTAATAACACTGTGATATTGCTTCTTCCTGCTGTTTACTTAAGGTATGCAGAGAGAACCAGAGTTCATGCAGATGTAATTAAAGGAGTTCCTGGCTTTTCACAGGTGTGATTACATATCTCTTATCTCCTCAGCCTAACAATCTATCCATTTGTTAGTTTTTAGCAGCATTTTTTAAAAATATGATGATATTCTTTTTTTATTTGCAAAAGCTGATAAAACATGTGAAATAGTTGCCAATGTTACCTCCATTTTACAGATGTCAATCTCCAAGCAGAAACATAGGGTTATGGTATTGATGTGCCCAAAGCTCATATCTGTTGAGTGAGAGCCCCAGTGTCTGGGCCAGTGCGCCTCAACCTTGGACATGACTTCTCCCCTTATATTCTAGTATTTCCCACCTCACTGTTGTAATTTCTTCCATTGCTTGAATCACATTATGTCTACAACAGAATACCATTAAGTTCACTCTAGTCCATAGCTCTTCCCCCAATCCTGAAGAGTTTGGGATGGTGATGTCCACTCCACCTCCAAGTGAGAGCGGGCTTACATCCCATGGATATGGTGGATGGCATTATCCTGCCTGCAGCTACAGGCTTTCTCCATTCCCTGGGATGGCCGTTGTCCATCATCATCTCCTCACCAGGTGACTTGGGTGAGTCCATTGAGCTGTTGAGTAGGAGTTGCAGCTCCACCGAGATTCCAGGCACAGCTGGCACATGGGCAAGCCTGAGGCTCCAGTCTCTGGAAGTACACCTACAAACTCCAGCATCACATATAGGTGTGAGTAGAAGGGACCGATTGACCATGTGCAGGGAGAACTTTTTGAGTTCAACTCTGTCACTCTCAGGAGCACAGGTTCCAAAGTAGAGTCCACTGATAAGGCATCAGTCTCTGGAGATATCCCCCCTTATATAGGACCTGGGTGCCCCCAGAGCCCTCAGGAGCCCCTCTGTGTGGGGTGATATCCACTTTGGGGTTCTATGAAATCCTACTGAGATGTGCATAAGCATTACCTATGGGATGACCTCCCAACTTAGTTGATATATGATAATGCTCATATTTGAAAATGTAAAAATTTTGTAAGTATTTATATATTTGTACACCCTTGAAACATCACTTCAAACCAGATTATGAACTCTTAAAAGTATTCACTTGTATTCCTAAAAGTCTTACTTATTGCTTCTTCCTGCCTCCCTGGAAAACTATTAATCTTCTTTTAATAGTGAATTGATATATAAATTATGTACCATAAATTTCACCCATTTAAAAAAATATAATTCGATATTTTTATTATATTCCACAAATACAGGCCACCATATCCAGGGTTGATATTATTATGTTTCATCTCTCCACAAAGAAATAATGCACTTTATCTCTCTAGGTTTCCCTATGCTTGGCCTTAACATAAAATGAATCCCAAATTATATGGTTATCCATGACTGGCTTCTTTCAGTTAAGGTAAATTTTCCAAGGTTCATTCAGTGGTCGCAAATATTAATCATTCATTTTTTTTAAAAATCAATGATCCTTTTGATATAAACACAACACAAAATTTCCCAATTTAATTTTTCATGTGTACAATTGAGTGATATTAATTAAATTCCCAATTTTGTGCTGTCAGCACTATCAAACATGATGACAAGAATTTTATTGCCTCCAACAGAAACCTTTACCCATTAAGAATTAGCTCCCAATTAGTTCCTGAATCTGATATCCTATAATCTACTTCCTGTGTCTATGAATTTTCTTTTCCTGAAATTCCTTATCTGTGAAACCATACCACATTTTTACATATTGTATTGACCTGGTTAGCTCAACAACACATTTCATGATTTGTCTGTTTTGTAGTCTGCACCAGAACTTCCTACCTTTGTACAACTGAATAAAATTTCACCGACTCTATATCCCACAATCTGTTCATCCAATCTTCTGTTGATGAGCACCAGGATTGCTTCCACACCTTGGCTATTGTAAAAAATGCTGCTTTGAATTTTTGTGTGCAGATATGTTTGAATCCTGGTTTACAATCTTTTGGAGTATATTCCTAATAGTGAAACTGCAGGGTCATATGGTAATTTTATGTTTAACCATTTGAGGGCATGCAAGTCTGTTTTCCTAAGAGAAGCAGGGTAACAGGGTTCTTATTTCTCCACATCATCTCAATAACTTGTTTCTATCCTAATGTTTTATTCTAACCATTTTAGTGGCTGTGAAGTGGTATCACATTGTAATTTTGACTTATCTTTCTCTAAAGAAAAATCATGCAACAGTATTTTTCATGTACTTATTAACCATATGCAAATATTCTGTACATCCTTTTATTTTTGTGGAGATGGCAGATGCCCATTCAATGGATTATTGCCTCACAATCTTAATGGTGATTCGCTTTAGTACAAGTTATTAATGTTGATGAAGTCAAATTTATCTATTTTTGTTTTTTGTTGCTCATAAGTTTGACCTAATGTCAAAGAATTCTTTGCTAAAAGCAAAGTCATAAAAAATTGTCCCTATTCTTTATTCTAAGAGATGTAGTGGTTTTACTCTTACACTTAACGCTGTGGACCAGTTAGAGTTTATTTTTGTGTATAGCATGAGGCAAATCTCCAAATCTATTCTTTTCTACATGGCTTTCCCATTCTTGCAGCATCATTTGTTGAGAAGCCTATTTTTATCCTTTGAATGGTTTTGACACCCTTATCAAAATTAGTTTACTACATATGTACGGATTTATTTCTGGACTCTGAACTCTATTTAATTGATCTGTATGTCTATCTTTTCTATTCTGCACGACATTTTCTTAAATACCATTGAGTAATAGTAAGCTTTGAAATTGAGAAGTATGAGGCTTCCTATTTTCTCTCATTTATTTTATTTTTTGTCTACTGCTGCCTCACAACAATATGATTTTTAGTCAATTTGTCATTTAATACCAATAAATCAGCTGGAAATTTTGGATGGATAATGTTGAAATTGTAGACCACTTGGGGTGTAGTATTATCATAACAATGTTTATCATTCTGAAACACAAATATTAAATGAATTGTCATTTATTTATTTCACGAATTTGCTAAAAAATTTACTGCGTCTGTCAGAATATGTTTAGCACTCTTTATTAAATTTATTCCTAAACATTCATTATTTTATTCTTTAATGTTTTTCTGAATGGAATTATTTTAAATTCATTTTGGTTATAATAATTGCCAGTGTATAGAAATACAATTGATTTTTATATTTTGATCTTATTTCCTGCAAACTTGCTGTACTCTTTTATTCTAATAGATTTTTTTATTTCCTGAGAATTTTCTGTATGGTATTACATACATTTCAAAACAAGGTCCTTTAATTTATTCTTTTACAATCTGTATTATTATTCTTGCCTAATTTCACTGGCTATAATTTTTTTTTACAATTTTGAATAGAAGGGGTCATGACCAACACTCTTTTCTTGTTTCTGATCTAAGGGAAATATTATCCAATCTTTTATTTTATTTTTTTTATTTTTTTATTTTTTGTAGTTGAAGCAAGACTTTAATAATAAAATATTCATATCTAACATTTACTATTTTTTATTTTTTTTATTTGTAAAATGATATATAAATACATATGCATATATGTGCATTTGTTTACATAAATGTTATTTGTTATATATCGGTGGCAAGGCCCCAGGATGTGCATATCCATTGCGGGTGTAGTACCACACAGATGGGGAATGGTTGTGTGGGGTGTTTTTGGGGGTGTGGGCGGTGGGGAGCATGGGAATCCCTGTAGTTTCTGAGTAATATCCAATCTTTTAGCATTAAGATTGATGGTGGTCAGTGCCACAACCCCAACGGCCTGAGCTCGAACCCGAGCTGGGGCGACCCGGAGTAGCGCTGCAGCTTTTGCGGTGGTTGCTGCGGGGGCTGGCGCGTGGCCGGCAGCCGGCGACCGGTGGCACATTGTTTGGCTCTGGGCAGGCAGGGAGCTGGCGCCCATCCCTGCGCAGTAAGCTGATGGTGCACATCTCAACCTTTCTGCCCACGCCCCACTGGCTGCGGGACTTGGCTTCCTGCTAGCATTGGAGGGAGTGCCTCTTCTAACCTGCGCTCTGGCTGCAACTCCGCACCAGCCTCGCGTCTGTCCTGCGGAACAGCCCAGGCTCGAATCCCTCATGCGCAAGTGTGGCTGGTTGTTGTAAGAACTGCATGTGGAGTTGCCGCCAAGATTGAGCAGTGGGGCCCAGGCGGCGATGGCGGTGGTGAGCACTCAGGCTGCGGGAGAAGTGGAGCCCCCGCAGCTCTCAAACCATTGGCTGGAAGAGCTGCGTATCTCCCTGGAGCTGGAGCTGGTGCTGTGTGTGCTGGTCAGCATCCGGAATAACAGGAACCTGCAGATGTTTAGGCTTTCTGGAGACCTAAGCATCTGCAACAGCAAGGAAGTTTGTCAAATACATATCTCAGCAAGGGGGAACCCGATGGCACAAAGAATCAAACAAATTCATCAGCTGTTTGAAGAAATACTGAGTAATAGTAGGCAACTAAAGTAGCTGTCCTGTGGGATTAGGCTGGAAATAGTAACCCCAGCATCACCTTCATCTCTCTCAAAGTCTGTTGCCAACACCATGGAGCACCTGTGTTTACTGAGTTTACAATATTCCTGGGAAGAGCCCTCTTAGCACTGCAGTTGAACTGGAATGATTTGTGAATCTGCACTCACTTGTACTGGATTTCTGTGACTTTACAGCTGAAATGGCAAGAGTCTTAACTGATAGTAGCCATGTGCTTTTGCAGGGACTTTCTTTCCTCTTCCATAAGGTTTCTGTGATGCACAAGTCTCTGGACAATGCTCTCTGATGAGAATTGGAAAGACCTGTAATGAAGGAGCACCAACCTTCTGTTCTATATAATGGCTTTTTGTTTGTTTGTTTGTTTGTTTGGCATAATGGCTTTTGATATCAAGAGTGAAGCTATTTTAAAGATTCTGAAACCCAGTATACCACTAGAGAGGATTCATTTTGAAAGCTGCTTCACTTGCATTTCAGGGACTACTGTTGATTTTATATCCAGGTAGTATGACAAATTCTGAAGTCATTTGACATTAATGAATGATGTGACTGACACGTCTGGTTTTCCAGATCTTAGTGACACTGAAATGAAGATCTGTTTCTTTTATTAGCATGGAGGTGCACAAAGCTCTATTGCAAGCTTTGGAAAAACAACTTATGCAACACATGTCCAAATATGATTTTATTTATAGAAAAAGTTTGCATGTGTTTTACAAATTGTCTTACCATCTTATATTAAAATGGCCTTTTGACAGGTGTGCATTGTTTTGTCTCCAGTGAGCACAAACCATGCAGATTTTATATGTATATCAGTAGTGTGGATCAACTGGCATAGTGTGTGTAAATGCCAGATGTGGTGAGCGTTTATCTTATAAATGTGATCAGATAAAATAATTGCTGATAGAAACTGTAAGGAAACCAGCAGAATGTCTGACCTGATGACTGGTGATGTTGTACAGTTTATGGTAAACGTATATTCTTTTAATCAATGAATAAAGCATTAAAAAGTGATCATTGTATACTTACCTGGCAGGGGAGATACCATGATTATGAAGGTGGTTTTCCCAGGGCGAGATTTATCCACTCCATTCTGGATGTGCCGGCCCCTGAGTTTTCCCCAAATGCTGGAAACGTGATTGAATAATTTGTGGTAGTGGGGGACTGCCTTCCCGCTCTCCCGTGAAAAAAAAGAAAAAAAATTTTTTCATTGTAATATATTTTATTGCATATGATGCATGAAAACTTTTAGCATTAAATAAACCACAACAATCCTTTTTTAAAAAGAATAATATTGGGGTGTTTAGGCTAATGTGTCAACTCAGTCAGGTAATTGTACCCAGCTGTTTGGTAAATCAAGAAATGAAATAATTGTAATACAAGGACATTTATGGACTCTAGTCACCAGTGAGTTTACTGCATAGATAGCTGATTACATCTACATCAATCAGGGAGATTGCCATCAGTTATGAGTTGAAAGCCTTATAAAGGGAAGTGATTTTAGCATTCAGAGGGAATTTCCCAGCTCATCTTTGGACAGTCAATGTCTCCTGGAAATTCATCAAGGACCTTCATTGGACTTTCATTGGAGCCCCTGGTTTGCAGCCTGCCTGAGGAACCTGGACTTGTGCATCCCCATGGCCACATGAGACACTCATAAAATGTCATATTACTCACAGATATCTCCTGTTGATTCTGTTTCCCTAGAGAACCCTGACTAATACAATGATAATGGTCCATTTCTTGTAAATGTCCTTTAGTGGTCTGAGAAAGTTTCTTCTGTACTGTGCTCATTGATAGTACTTAATTAAAAAGATATTGGATTTTAAGGGAATTTTTCCAATTATATTGATATTCTCATTCAGTTTTCCTTTTTATTCTATTGATTTAATGTGTTACATTAATGGGTTGATGGAAGGTAAGTAAATATTGAATCCCTTGGGAAAATGCCATTTTTAGGACATGTGTTTATTTTTATGTTACTGAACTTTTCTATCTAGTATTTATCTGAGGCTATTGTCCCTATATTCAGAAGAGAAATTTATATCACAATTTGAGAAAAATTGTGATTAATTCCTCTCTGAATGATATACAGATTATCTATGAAGCTATAGTAACCTTGACTTTTCTTTTGGGGTAGGTATGATTGCTGATAAAATATCTTCATTTGTTATATGTTTATTAAGATGAATTATTTATTTGTTTTGGAAACATTTTCATCATATTATGTATTTATAAGAATATTCCCATTTCATGGAAGTTTTCTCATTTATTTTGGCATTTCAATATTCGAAGTGTTTCTTTCAATCATTGCTATTTCTGTTATGTCACCCTCTCATTAGTAATTCTAATAATTCTGGTAATTCTACTATTTCAAACATGTAGTTGAACATGTCTAGATATATTACTTAAAATTTCATTTATTATTCTCTTCATCTCCAGAATGTCCATTTGATACTTTAATAATGCCTGTCTCTTTATTGATGTTAATTATTTGGTACAATGTTACTAATATGTATTCCTTTTCTTCTTTTATCAAGTTTTGCACTTGTGTAAACATTTATAATGACTGCTTGAAATAATTAATCTGTTGAATATGATATATGAACTTTCCTACAAGTAGTTTCTGTTACATGCATTTTTCCAGTATATGGGTTATGTATTTATGCATCTTTGTATATCTCATAACTTTGGAAACTGGACACTCTGGGTAATATATTGTAGTAAATCCAGATACTGTCAATCTTCCCCCATGTGCTGTTCTTTGCCTCCTTACATGTTTAGTGACTGGGGGGATAATTCAGTGAAGTATCCCTGCACCACTGTGTTAAGTCTCTGGTAGTTTCATCAGGGAGGTGCAGATTTGGTTATTCCACAGCCATCCTGTCATGAGAGCTGTACTGGTGGTCCTCTCTTCAAATGTCCATACCTCACTGCTATACATAAATAATTGTTGTCTATTGCTCTATTTGCGAACCCGGGAGCCTCACACATGGTAAACGGGGGTTCTATCCATTGAACCACACCTGCTTCCTGTTGTGAGGTCTTGCTGCATCAGGCCAGCCCGCCCTCACAAGGAGGGCCACACCCACTTCCAGTGCATTTTTCATTGGTGACATTTTTCCACATCTTCCCCTTAGGTGCATTGTTTGAGGTTGGCATTTGTTTACATTTTTTCACATGGATGAACTGTGTATATTGTGTTTCATATAACAATGTCATTTTTATTTATCAACTTAAATGCATTAATGAAATTTCATTAAACTTCTGTCTTAAGCCATGTAACAGAGTCATGACCAGGTTTACCTGATCTTTCTCATAGGATGAATGGAGAAGTCATACGAAGAAAACCCAGATGCTCACTTATACTTCAATTGCACGTGCTCCTATTCCAGTTACTTATCCTACACACTCCTTTTGCCCCTGCACTTGGCCCTGGTTCTGATTCTGGACTTGGTTGTCCTGAGGTCCCCTGCATTTTCCTCTTGTCCTCTTCACTGCAGTGAGTGCTTCTGACTTCCACCTAGCCCTCTTCCTAACCCTTTGGCTCCATGATCATGAATTTCTCCTGCACCTGACCTTGGCCCTGGTCTTCCTGCTCTCCCCCTGCACCAATCCTAGTCCATGTTGCTGAGTGCCCACTACATGTGCCTTGGCTCTGTAGGCTAAGCTGCATGGTCCTGAACTCTCCCTCCACCTGCCCCAGGCCTTGTCCTAGGGACTCAATAGTGCTGAGAAAGCACCTGTCCCTGGTCCTGTCCCCTGGTCTCAGTGGTCTAGCCATCTCCTTCCTCTTGACCCTGGTTCACAGCCCTGGCTCAATGATCCTGAGCTCCCCTTGCACCTGCCCTATACCTGTACCTTGGCTCAGTGGTCTCTAGCCTCCCCTCACCTGCCTCTTCTCGTGATCCCTGGCCTTCATATTCCTGACTCCCCCTTGCACTTACCATAGACCTTTCCCATGGGTTGGGTTCAGTATTCCTGACAGTCCCCTGCAGTCAGTTCTTCTGGTCATGTAGGGAACTTAGGCCTAGGCTCCTACATTCTTCTCTCAAATGTGGTCCCACACAGCATATCTTTTTTTGTCTTGACCATTCAATTTGTTGGTTGTAGGGGGCAACTGGAGCTGTCCTTAGAAGGGTCCTGCCCATGGGTGGCTGAGCTACTCTTGTGATCAGTATGGCTGATATAGCTGTTCAGCATCTCTGCCCCTTGACAGTCTCCTCTGGATTCCAACCAAGACTTTAGGCATCAATGTGGATCCCTGCTCTCAGTTGCTGGACTCTCCAGGCATCCACAGGGACACTGATTCCTGGCCAGAATAACTGACTCCTGGGAGAGAAAAGGAAACACAGACTCTTCAAGGAAACCTCAGATGACAAAAGTCACACTCCCCTGACTTTGTCTGCACATGATCCTGGCTCAGGTTGGTCCTGAGCAACCCCTGAAGGCTACTCTGCAGGGGAGTTTTGAGTCTGGGCTCACACTACCTCCCTTCACTGTGTCTCACTCAGTAATATATGGCTAAATCCTGGGCTCTCAGACTGTTCATTTACAGACACATTGTGTTCTAAGCCATTTCTTTGAGATGATGAACTTGCCCTTCATATTCTGCTTAGTGTATCTTATTTCCATTATCCAGACCCCTCTTGAGGCCCTGCTGGAACCAGCCCCTCCAGTAACTACTGAAGGTGAATCCTTAGGGAAATCCAGGAGAGTCTCAGAAACCCCAGGTATTACCCAAGTCTCCCCCACATTCCAAGATCTGCATCCTATGCTGGACAACTCGAGGCACAAAGCATCCTGATAAGAAAACTATCACTCAATGTCAATCTTCCTCTCACTCATATGCACTCACCTAATTTTTATTTCTATCCATAAAGTTCCTTTTAAACTTATGATAAGATAAACTGAGCTAAGGTCAAACTCTGTGATGAATCATCTATGATAGGTTCCCACAACTGAAGGAGAACACCTGGGAATCCCAGGGATGGAGCTCCTCTCCCAAAGCTTCAGGGCCAGGTCTGGGCTGGTTTTAATCAACCAAGGGAGAAGCTCCATTTGCATTTCCTCCTACCATATAGCAAGGACTAGGGTAGGATGCCTTTAGAAGTGACAGTTCCCAGAGGAGATATAAGTGTTCTGGGTGCAATGAGTAGCAATGATAACATTCAGGAAACTGTAATTTCTTATTATATAGTTGTGCTGACCTAACCTCTTATATCAATAATTTTATTTCATTTTTATCAAAGTGCACTAAACATAGAAATAAATATCAAGGTTATTTTCATTTCACAGATGGAGAACCACAAACAGATTAAAAGATGAGCTGAGTAGCATGCTTGAGCACATATCTGGTAATTGCGAGCCCATGTCTATACCTTGGTGGCAGACCACTGGACCCAATTTCCTCCCTGAACCAGCTCCAAGACAGAGTGAGGTTTCCACCCTCAACACCTGCCTTTGTATAATGAGAACCAACTGTGTTGTGGCTGCATTTTAGTGTTTACCAGAATAATGTGGAGAGGACCATGTTTCAGGAATTTTTTTCAGGAGTCTATGATACATCATGTCATTATTTATGCCCACATCTCTCTCTCCTCACCAATGTATCTACTTTTAAAGATTCTTGAGTTGGGAGCAGATGTGGCTCACATGGTTGGGCATCTGTCTCCCATATGGAGGGACCTGGGTTAGATCCCCAGTAAAATAAAGAAAAATATAGAAAGTGCATGGGCTGCCAGGCCCCCACATGGATGCAACAGCAGGCCCCAAGCATGAGTGTGCCATCAGGCCACATGAATGGTCATGCCTGGCCACACCAATCCATGCAGCAAATGATGTAACAGTGGAGTGACACAAAGGCATAGCCAAGATGAGAAATGCTGAAAAACCAGGAAATAAGGTGGTGCAGGTGGCAGAACACCTCTCTCCCACATCAAAGTTTCCCAGGATTGAATCCTGGTGAAGAAAGGAGGAGAAGGATGAGAAGAGTGGACAGGAGACATACACAGATAATTGCCCAGTGAGTGGACACACACACACATACACACACACACACACACACAAATAACAGCAAAAATGGGGGGGTTAAAATGGATAAAAAGCAAAATAAATAAACTGTTGACTTATATTAGATTAACTGCATATAAAGTGTTAAATGCTTTATGAACTTTCCTATGTGTACACCTATGCAACCAGAACCCCAAACAAGATAGTGCACAAATCCAACACGCCTAAAAATTTTCTCTTCTCCTTTTGTAATTCTGCCCTTCCACCTCTTCCAGCCTCCCTCTGTGTTCACAGGTAATACTGATCTTCTTTATGTTACATTGGATTAGTTTACATCTTCCATAATTTACAGAAATTGCATCATAAAGTAAATGCTTTTATTTCTTTACCTTCTTTCACTTAGTATAATTTGGATAATCCATCCATATTCTTGTGAGTCCCAAGAATTCATTATTCTAATGCAGAGTAGTGTTCCTGGTACTCCAATGTAACCATATACCCAATGCATTTACTCATCTGCTGATATATATTAGGAGTGTTTCTAGTTTCTAGCTATTATAAAGAAGTCTGCTACTCAGACAAAATTCACCTCTATTATTACTACAACAACAAAAAGAATGAAAACTGGAAAAAACTACAAATTAAGTAGTTGACCTCAACACATCAGGTAACTGAAATCATGATAAACAGCAGACTTGTAAGCTGGAGAGAGGCAGATGCCTACAGGGAGAAATAGGACCCAAACCTTAGATTACCTGGGAGAGATGCCCACAGATGGTGATTTACTTTACTAAAAGATTGAACCAGAATATGTAATCAATCTCCTAAGACAGGGTGTGTTCAAGGCCTAAGAGTGTGGTGCTCCCAAGAGCTACTTGTATAAATGGATTTCTACTGTGTTGCAGAGTTTTCTTCCAGGATTAGGGAGAATCCACAAAAGGGCCCTAACTTCCTGTGGTGGTGCTTTCTGGGGGAGAGGAACAGCAGCTACTGCTAAAATGCACTGGCAGCCACCTCCCCTAGCTCCACTACAGATAAAATAATTATTCAGAAAGGGGAAACCATCACAATCTGTATCCAACAGGTGAAATCCTACAGCAATAGGGAAAGGAATTGATTCTACCACATAAATGCTCTAAGCACCACTTCTGTCCTCTTTCAGGAATAAAAGCCTCATCTCCAGTGAAGGACCAAAATGAGTCAAAGAAAACACTGATGGAAGGAAAACCATTCCAGTTGCTGGAGAGAATACATGGGAACAATAACATTCTACCCTCAGGAGCAGGAATCCATGGTAGTCCCAAAACTGCCTCTGACTAGGAGGGACACATGGACTGCTGCACCCCAACCCAGGTTCACACATCCTGCCTAAGAATAAGACTCAGTCAGAAGTTCAGAGAATGCACCCCCAGGCCCAACCTCCTCCAGCACATGAGAGCCATCAAGTAAACATGAAGGTGGCTTTCAGCTGTAAGAGCTGAAAGGGGGATTTCCCTCTATGGAGAGGACACACAAAATATCTCAAGCGAAACAGACAATAAAAGCAATTTATCACTAGAGGAAACTAACGTTTTGGTGCCCAGGACAGAAAAAACTTCAACTCAGAAATACATGGCAACATTAAACTCTAAGTCAGCTCTAATTACCCTCACAGAACACCCACAATAAAGGCCTAGCAGAAGGTAGGGGGTGATCATATCAAAGCAGGAAAAATGAATTAAAACAACAATTAATGATAAAGGAAATAAAATAATACAATGACATCTACTATCTTATACAACACGTGCATCTTTCAACAAAAATCTTAGTATAAATCAAAGAGCAAGAGAGCAGTTTTAAAGCACAAACTATTAAAATGAGCATAGTACGTGATCAAGATCTTGGAAGTAAAATATATAAACAAAGAAATTAATATGATCATGATTAATATGATGATATTCTTCTTTTTTTTTTTAACCAAAGCCCACAGATCATGTGAAGCAGGTGGCAATGGTTCTTCCATTGTAGAGATGACACTCTACAAACAGAAGTATAGTAGGGTTGTGGGATGTGCCCAAGAGCCCAGTTTCTGAGTCTGTGCTCTTCACACCTGGACCTGACTGCTCCCCTTAGCCAACATCAGGACAGCTTGTGACATTCCAAGTTAAGTTTTAAGAAATTTTATCTCAAAATGGCATGATTTTGCTGTATTCTAGTATTTTCACCTGGTCATAAGAGGAAAATGGACAAGGACCCACCCAGCAAGATTTATACATAGGTTTTTATTTTTCAGTTAAGTCATAATTTCTAACTGTCTTGTGGTGAACTCCCACAGCTTTTAAAAATCTTTTCCTACTCTCAGTGCAGATCTGAGCAGCTTCTCCAAGCATCTGGATCTTCTCTGAGCTCTGGCATTTGAAGGAGTTGATGAGGGTCTCAAGTCTCCAGGGCCTCTTCCAACCTTGGATTCCCCATGTACACCTAGAATGCTGCTCTTAAATCTTATGTCCTTGTGGGCATTGGGTCTTTATTGTAAACTGATTAAATTATCCAACTGCCTATGAAAACTGTAGGAAAGAGGAAAGATGTTAAAACGCCTGTGTACAGAATAAACATGTTTGTAAACTGCAGTTGTGTGAATGTTCATTATTACACAGAGTGTCTGAAACTCACATCCTCAGAATTTGAAAATTAAAGCAATACTATGGTCACATTTGATGCAGAGAGATAGAGCTGAATCTTTCAATCCTGCAAACTGTACTGAGAAATCATCAGGTTTCATATTGGTATATACTCATGTTTATTTTATTTTGGTATTCATATCTCTAAAGTCTCCAAATACAATCCAGAAGTTCATGCAATACCTCCTTGGAATCTGTCCACCTATCATCCTGGGCTCCTGGAACTCAGTCAGTGGAGAGGAAGTCAGCTCCCTTCATTCCTGGAATGGAAGGGCCTGGACACAGAGAGACACACTCAAATAGAAGGCCAAGTGATGACTGGGTTAGAAACTGAAGGCCCAGGATTTTAGGCAAAATACCAGAGGCAAAGAGGAGGATGGGAAGGGTTCTCCCCTACAGATTGAAGGTTTTTAGAATTAAGAACTCCAATATGATATATTTATATTGTATTAAGCCATCCAATTTGTGATTCTTATTTAAAGCAGCCTTAGAAATCCATTCAGAGATCAATTCAGGGATCCAAAGAAAGCCCAATTCCTGCTTTCTTTGACAATGCCAGCAAATTTTGAATTCAGGGACAATGCTTTCCCTACATGGAGAAATAACATGCAGAACTTTATCAATATAGCAGCACAGGGAATGGTTTGCAGAAGGGATGAGCTCAAATGGCTAAAGGGAAGCTCCCTGGACAATTATCAGGTCCATTGAAAAATCCCCTGAGAGCTGCCCTCCTGAGGCCTGTGACACTGAATCTGGGATCATGGCTGAGATCCTAAGAGTCAATTTTTCAAAGAGACCATCACAGCTCCCACCCCTCCTGCCCTGTGACCCTCAGGATGTGACCTCATCACTATGGGCTTCTGTCTGATAGGACACAAATTGGGGAGCAGAGCAGAAACTTTATTTGTGAATTTTATAGTAGGGACTCAGAGATGTTTCCAGCTATCATCACCTTATTAGGGCAAAAATGTGGAAACCTATATGAGCCCTCACCTCTGTCCTCCACAAATGCACAAGGAACACCTGCTCAGGTATTCTCCTTGACTTGTCAAACCTGTGTGACTGGGGCAGGTCAAAATCCTTTGCCTCAGTGACCCAACATGTAAATTTACTGAATTAATCCTGTTGTTTCTAAAGATCCACATCACCTTGTATAAAAAGTTTTAGTAACACTGCCTTGAATATAGCATATTGCAATCTGTCTATGCAATATTGTCAAGTGAATTACATAAAAAATGACCTCCGTGCCTGAATGTAGGCAATAAAAAGGTCAACAGAATTATGATGAGAAAGATCAGGACAAATCAGAACCTATTCTTTAAGAGCTGGAAATGTGGGTTAACTTGATATGGGCAAGGGGAGGGGAAGGGATGGCATCCAACATCCAGAAGCAGGTGTGCCCATTAATCAACAGGTGGTCGCATAAGTTTGTAAAGATGCAGAATGATTTGGCCTTGTCTTTGGGGGCTGCTGGAGCTGGATGGAGACTGATATAAATTCTTCCAAAGAAAGAAAAACATCCCAGACATGTGCATATATTTCTGTAGGTGAGTGTTTGCTGCTAAAGACTGCTTACACTTAGGAAATATATATTAGGCCACCATGTAGAAATTGGTTTTTGGCACTTGTGGATATTATTAAGCACTGCTGTGGTTGGACAACAACACTTGAATTTTTGTCAATGTTAGTGAGAAGAGCCAACTGAAATGACTAATTTTTAGTAGAAATGGTAAAGAGTGAGGTTTAAGTGAGATTCTTTTGGAGGTTTCCAGTGATGAAGATTCTGGAGGAAGTAAACACTATAACCAGAGAGAGAAGGGCAAAATGTGGTGAAACTCATGCTGAGAAGATGGGAAAGTCCCATCTGGTTGCTTTTATTTTTACTTGAAAATGTAGAACATATTAACTAAGAATGTAATGTGAACTTACAGAAAGCTGACTTCATGTTAGAGGAGAGTAGAATGTCATTCTTAAAGTCATGAAAAATGAAGCATGACTTGTCAAGAGAAATGCAGCAACTATCAGATGATCAGTGTCTTTCCCCAAATCCTGGTCTCACTGAATTAATAAACCATCCCTGTTCTCCAGCTCCTCACTCCTAAGGCATCAGGAAGTCTTAGAAACCCCCAATTAAATGTGCCCCTCATTGCCTTCTTCAGTTAGGCAAAAACTCCCAAAGGAGTAGAATATTATTAGACCCATCAAGAGTCATGGTTAAATTCTTATTTTAGACTGTGTTTTGAAAAAGGAGAACTCTGCCCCTGAGAAGAAGCCCTTCCCAGGCACCACGTGCCCCTGCCCTGGGGCTGGGCCCTGTGCTTAGTGGGTCCTGAGCACTCCCTGCAGCCCAGGCCCTGCCCTGCAGGGAGGTTCCTGTTGGGCTCACAGGGCATTTTCATCACAGCTTCTCTGCCCAGTGTTAGCTGACTCAGCCCTTCACTTCAGACTGATTTTTAGAGACACAAAACACAGGCAATACCATTTCTTGATAGCGAAATTTGCTTAGCATCCCAACATAATCTTCAGGTTGACAAAACACAGGAATTTGTGCAACCACAAGGGGGCCTTTCCCTGGAGCCTACCAGATGCTTTGACACAGTCATGGTGAATTCAGAGGCTTTCAGGTGGTCTCTCATCTCCCTTGACCTCCTCAGATTTGAACGTTGCAACAGAGAACACATGTACACACTGGACCATCAGGAATAAAGCCCCCCCACCCAGCTACTACACCCATAACACATTCACACACACACCACACACATGTACACATATAGGGACACACATTACATGTGCACACTCAAACGTCTGCTATACCTATATCATGCACCCACATGCCATCACTAACACACATGCACATTCCTGTGCACACACATTTAATATTCCAATAGTACACCCACTAACATGTACATTCAGAGACAGGTGAGTGCATACACACATTTTTGCATTCACAGATACACACCTATACACATACCTTCACATGTACACAAACATAAGCACACATACATGTACTCTCTCTGATTTTTGCAGCTCTGGACTCCAAATTTGTCATTCATCCCTCTGTTCAGAATATGGATACAGCCCCCCCGGCTGCCCCTAGGCTTGCTTAGGTGCCTTCCTTTGCAAATAGGCGAAAATCAAACACGAATAATCTGATATACTTGGCAGGTGCCTCTTTGTTGGGTTTGGTTTTCCCTGCTTGGCCTGGGAGCCCTGCAGATGCCCCATGAGAGGAGCCAGGCCTGCCTGCCCGTGGTCAGGAGCACATGGCTGATCCATGCACAGTCAGTGCAGCCAGCACCCATCCCACATGCTTGGGAAGAGTCCCTGGACACACAGCCCAGCAAATGGATGTTCTCAGTGGTTCTCAGAAGACACAGGATCCCTGTGCAGAACATCCCTCCCAGGAGCAGAAACAAATGCTGGACAAGGAATGGTGGGCCCAGAACAGTGGGCTTGGGTTTCTTTTCTCTTGCTGCTTTCAGAATCCTCTCTTTATCTCTGATATTTGTCATTCTGCATAGTAGGTGCCCTGGAGTAGATCTATTTGGATTTATTTATTTTTGGGTGTGCTTTCCTTCTTGGAAATTTATATTTCCAAGTTCTTCAAATTTTTAAGTATAATGTTGCCTATGACCTAGCATTTCTATTGCTTTTCATCTACCCAAGAGAACTGATATCATATATGAACCAGAAGAAGTTTACACAAATGTACAGAGATGCAGTATTTGTAGTAGCCTGAAATTGGAAACAACCCAAATATCCATGAACTGGTGAATGAATAAAAATTGGGACCATATATATAAGGTGGAATATTATATAGCAATTATAAATTGAGTACAGATATATATACAAGTACATGAAAGAACCTTGAAAATATTATGCTAAATGACAGAAGACATTTAGTAGAAATCACTTATATTATTATTCTATTTATTTAGAATTTCCATGATAGTCAAACACATACAGATAGAAGACACATTAGTGATTGCAAGAGGATGGGGAGGGGGAATGGAGAAAGACTACTAATGGGTATGGAGCTTCTTCTGTGGTGGTGTACATGCTATAAATTTATATTAGGGTGATAGTTGCACAAATCCACTAACAGTTTAAAAATAACTGAGCTGTCAAGTTAAAATATATTATGATTATTATGATATGTAAAATATACCTTAATAAAGTAGTAAATATGCTCAAAAATTGCATTCATATATTTACGTGCATTTATAAAAAACCAGTTGACCACAAGAAAAAGCATTTCCTTAGAGAGACATTAAGATAATTTGTGAGCTCAATGAATAAAATAGAAAGAAATAACTACAGGAGGATGAAAAAGAGGATGAACCATGTATGAGCAAGAGAATTACTACTTTGGCAGGACAAGTGTCACCAGGTTTCCTCTGCACTTGCCCCTGGCTGGGCCTTTGTACTTGTTGGCTACAATCCTGAAAGGGGATGTTTTGTCTGGGATCTAACTGCTTTTTCTTCACTGTGTTTCTCTCACACAGTGATAAATGGCTATGTCCTCAACAGTCACAGAGCTCAGCTGTAGGGAGAATTGGTTCATGGATATCATTCTTGAGATGGAGATTCTGCTCTTGAGAGATGGTCATAGTATTCTTTCCATTATAACAAATTTCTGAGAACCAATGTAGTCCCATGCCTTGAAGCTGGTGGACCCAATGGCAACAGGAAACACTGGTGATGGAGGAACCAGAGATTGTGCAGATGAGGGACAAGGTTTCAGAAGTCTTCACCACACTTGGGCCAGACTCCACAAGTTGAACCTGAGACAAGTCACCTGGGCAGAAAAATTTCAAAACTTATGACAAAAATCATACACCTCACCCAGTCACACCACAAGGAAACCTCTGAGACCCTCACAGGGAGATGTGACCACCAGGCAGAAGAACCCCCACAGGATTCTCATGGTCTTCTGAACAAGGTCAAGGAGTCCTGGAGAGTCCAGCTCACTGTGTGGAGGAGCTGTACTCAATTTTGAGTGAAGATGTGATTTGCATGTGGGGGACCTCAGTCTCTATTTAAGAAGCTGTGAGGAGAACATCTGACTCTTCTCAGGGATGGTCCTTTGTTTACTGAGAGCCCAGAGATCTGCATCTGCAGGTTGGAGAAGTGTTGCTTATTCAAAATTAACTCTGATCTGACAATTCCCCCTCACCTACATTTATAGGGAAACACCTGACTTTCCCTTCTCTCTCTCCTCTCAGGAAAACATTATATGGTGAGCTGACACTTACTTCATCCTAACATCCCAATCAGTATCACCTGGGAGAGGGTTGTGACAGCACATGTTGTACAGAACATGATGTCTAGGGGCAAAAGATCTTGTTCATATCCATGCATATGCCTTTAGACCTGCATGACCTTGGTATTATCACTGGACACTTTTCAGGTGATTCCTCAACACTAGAATGGCCATGTGAACACCTCCTTCCCTAGACATTAAGGAAATCAAGTGGACAGTGGAACTCCCAGGAGGATTTATGCAGTGTTTGGCCTTATCCTTCCTAAAGCACAGGTGTGAACACTTTCTCTACACTTCCCTGGGCTCCAGTATGAAGGAGAAGTAATGAGTATCTTCAAGTTTAACAGCATGCCCTTGAATCATGCATCCAATATTATAGCTTTTTTATAATTCCAACAACAAACAGGGTCCTGCACAATTCTTAGAGGAATTTTTGGGAAAGTGGTATAAGTGCATTTTCTGGAAAAAATAAAACCTCTATCACTAGCCCTGCCTCTGACCTACATGACAGAATTGAGGAGAATCCTGGCCCCTGTGAATAATGTTGGGGAAAACATCAGGAAACATTGGAGGATCATGAGTTTTGGAAAAAGTGGTTACAAATCACTAACACTTCCCAATCCTGGGACTCCAGAGAGATGATTTCATGAGCTGAATTCAACCACACAGTCAGTTTCATCCTGAGCATAGACCAGGATATGCATGTCTGGGTTCTCACTTCCTATTGCAAATAGCATCTCTTATCTCTGTTGAAATCAACACCTCCAAGACCTCAGATTCCTAGTTCAGGTCAGAGGGCAGGGGACTCTGATAGTGTCAGAAGATCCATTTTGGTTAACATCTCACCAACATTCTCCATCACAGAGTTTGACCCATAATATTTTTCTCAAAAACCATCAGTATGAATAAATGCCTGCATAGAAAATAGATCAATTTTTCTACAATGTATCTGGATATGGTGAAGTAGGACATGAGCTCATGACATAGGGATCAAATGTGGATGTCTTCAGAGTGCAGGTAGAAAGAAGAAAACTCCATGGCAGGTTTGGGAAGGGAATCCATGCTGCTTCTGCATAATGAAGAATTGGGGTGAGATTTTTCACACACTGGGCACTGGAGTTACAGTGGCCTGCAAGCCTTTATGGATTTTTCTGAGTGGTCATGGTAGAAGATGTGTAAATAATAGCAAAATGGGGGCATGGGTATTGTTGAAGGGATTATTCCTTAAAATGATGGTAGAGCACAAAGGGTGTCACCTCTCTTCCTATTTACAAGAAAGCAGGGCTTATCCCACACTAAATCCAGGTTTTCTTCTTGATATGAGCACATACACTTGTCTCCATGTAAAAGCTACAATTATTCAAGAATGGAAACCTTGCTATGATGCAAGCCAATTTCTTAATTTTCCTCCAGAATCCCCAGGATTTTTGGAAGGAATATTTTGTAAAGTACATGTGGTTTTAACCTGCATAATTAAGCTGACACTTGAAAATAACTTCCTCCTGACAGTGTTGCCCATGTGGGAAAAAGGGATTTTTTTTTCCTTTAGTGGTGGGAGGGAGAATAAATGAGTGAGGATAGTCTTGGAGAAAGTACGGATATAAAATGACAATTCCTAGAGAAAGGACCATCTGGGAGCAATCATTTCATGCAGCTGTTACTCTGCTTCTTGTGTGTTGTGGTCATCGTGTGCAACAAGGACATATCTCAAAAGACCTGGGCCCATGCTACAGAGTTCAGCACACACTGGGGACCCATCAGCAGCTCCCCTTGAAGCCACAGGAAATAGAGTTTACAAAGTAACAGTTTGCAGAGCAATAGAGATAACCTATGCATCCATATCCCATTTGAACAAGCAAATATTATATGTATGATTAATAAAGGCCATTTGCTTTTCCCTCATGAGTCCACACATAGAGGACAGAGAAGAGGCTCCCAGTCAATGGAGAGTTAGGAAGTCCCTCAGCCTTTCACACGGGCCTGCAATAGCCAGAGCCTGAGCCACAACCAGAGATACAGGTGATGGGACTGAGCCTTGGAGATTAGACCACAGGAGCCACATCATCCTTTAGTTGGCAGCAAAAGGAGAAAAGGAAGATGTATACATAAAAATAGAGGGAAGATAATGGGTTATCAGATAAATAGAAAACCATATCAGTGCTGAGTCTGCTGTGCACCCTTCTGTGTGAGTAGGAAAGCAATGTGAAATTCGTTACAATCTACACCCTGGAATAGTCTCTCTCTTGGTCTCACTGAATCACATAGAGTGTCTTACAAGGTTTTTGGTCAACAGTCTCATGGTGAAAGAATCACCAGGTTGCCCTGAGAATTCTGAACCTGCCAAACATTAGCAGAGGCATTTCTGCATTCATAAGGGAGAGTTGACTGATTTTGCATGCAGTTGTGCTTCCTCCTATTGCAATAAGTGATATCAGTGCTAAGCACAGAAACATCAACTTAGAGTTGTTCCCTGGGGAAACAGTTAGAGAGGAAGCCCCAGAACCTGGGAGGACAACATCTCTTAATAACCTCCCTGCAGCTGCTCCTTGTGTTCAGTGGGTACTGAGCTTCCCCTCCCAACAACCCCAAGGTAAAGGTTTAGATCTGGATGATCCTTGCATTCTCCTCACTGTATGTTTCACATAGTCATAAATGGCCATTTCCTCAGATTTCAGGTTCTGCATTTGTAGATATGGCTAGTTCTTGAAGTTGTTCCTGGAGGTGATGAATAGGCCATTCATGGAGTGTGTGTCCTAGTGCTGCCACCAATACAACTAATAATCAATGCCTCCTCCAGCCCATTCCTGGAAACCCTTTAAAGGTGGATACCAAGACTGAGCAGAGGAGGTTCAGAGGCCCTTAAGGCTGGTTCATGTCACTCTCAATCTCCACCAACCATATGACACACAAGACTCCTGAAATTAGACATTAGATATTGATTCACACATAGTTACACACATATGCACACACAAACACACACACATGCTTATTCCCACTGTTTCATCACTAGTTTCTCCATAATATTACCTGGAAAATTGACAAAAGAAAAGTCCAGATCAACACACAGTTCATGGTGCCTCATCTTCCTCAGTCCTGGGCGCAGAGTATGGAGAGCCTAGACACAAGGGAGGGGGCTCCTCTCTCAAAGTGACAAGGTATGGGCCTGGGCTGGTTTTCAAGACCAGAGGGAAGGACCTCAGCTGCATATTCTCTCCTCACAAGGTTCATCAGCTCCCTCCTGTCCCTGCAGTGTCTGCATCCAGAGCTCTCTGTGACAACAGTCAGTGAGAATTCCTCTGATGCTGAGAGCATGGAAAGCATGTCAGAACTAGAACCAGTGCAGTGGTTTCTCTCCTGCCTTCTCCTGCAGGACTGTGTATACAGGTACATTCTCTAGAGGGAGGTCACACTGCCCAGCTTCCTACTGAGACCTGGGGCCTGGAAGAAGACCCTGATGATTCATAGACCTGGACCCCCAGAGCATGACCCTCTGCTTTCCTCAGTGGAACCCAGACCCTGTTTCCATCAGAGATGAGATGAGGCTGTGGAGACCTCTCTCCTCATAGAACCCACATGTCCCAGATGCCAACCAGCATATTCATTTCCTCCCATTTTCTGGTTGCAAGGAGGGGGATATTCCTGTGATGAAAGCAAAAGAAATCAATTTTAAATATTTAAAATGTTGAAAGGGAAAACAGGAGAAAGAGAGTTGGTGGAGAGTGTAAGAACAACTAAAAAGACAAAAAGAGAAATAAAAACAACATATGACATACATAAACCCAAAGAAAATATGGCTGATGTAAGAAATTCCATGAAAGTAATAACACAGAATGTTAATCGATTAAACTCACTGGTCAGGAGACACAGATTGGCAGAATGGATAAGGAAATATTATCCATCTATATGCTGTCTAAAATAAACCCACCTTAGACCCAGGGATTCCAGGAGGCTGAAAGTGAATGGCTGGAAAACAATTTTACAAGCAAGCAATAAAAACAGGGCAGGAGTAGCTATTCTAATATTGGACAAATTGACTTTAAATGCAAAACAATTGTAAGAGACAAAGACAGACAAAATATGTATTAGTAAAAGGGGTAATCTTTCAAGAAGAGAGAACAATCATGAACAATTATGCACCTAATCAGGGTGCCTCAAAATGTATGAGGCAAACACTGGAAAAACTAAGTGGAGAAATAAATGCCTCTACAATTATACTGGGGGACTTTAGTACATGAGTATCACCATTAGACAGAACATCTAGACAAAGAATCAATAAAGAAACAAATAATCTGAATAATACATAAGAGGACCTGGACCCAATTGATATATACAGAACACTACACCCAAATACAGTGGTATATACATTCTTCTCAAGTGTACATGGATCATACTCCAAGACAGACCACATGCTACGCCACAGAACAGCTCTCAATGAATTAAGAAAGATTGAAATTATACAAAGTAATTTCTCTGACAACAATTGAATGAAACTGAAAATCTATAAGGGCCTGAGAACCAGATTAGGCACAGAGATATGGAATTTAAACACACTCTTAGACAAACAGTGGGTCAAGGAGAAAATCTCAAAAGAAATCAGTAACTACCTTGAAATGAATGAAAATGAGAACACAACATAATAAAACCTATGGGATGTAACCAAAGCTGTATTAAGAGGGAAATTCATAGCCATAAATGCATATATTTTAAAAAAAAGAAAGAACTAAACTTGAAGACCTAACTGCACACTTGGAGGAATTGGAAAAACAACAACAAACTAACCCCAAAGGAAGTAGAAAGAAGTAATTAACAAAGATTAGAGCAGGACTAAATTAAATAGAAAATGAGAAAGCACCAGAAAAAATAAACAAAGGCAAAAGCTGATTTGTTGTGAAGATCAATAAAATTGACAAACCAAAGAGAGAGCAGATGCAAATGCACAAACTAAGAAATGAGGAAGGGGATATCACTAGTGACCCCATAGAATTAAAAAGTAACATAAGAGGATATTTTGAGAAATTATATGCCAACAAGAATGATAATTTAGAAGAAATGGACAATTTTCTAGAGACTCACAAACAGCCTACAGTGATGAACGAAGAAATTGATGACCTCAACAGTCCAATTACAAGTAAAGAGATAGACTCTGTCATCAAAAACCTCCAAAATAAGACAAGCCCAGGACCAGATGGCTCCACAGCTGAATTCCACCAAACATTCCAGAAAGAGTTAACACCACTCCTGCTTAAGCTCTTCCAAAAAATAGAATTGGAAAGGACAATTCCTAACTCATTCTATGATGCCAACATTATCCTAATACCAAAGCCAATCAAAGATACTACAAGATAGGAAAATTACAGACCAATTTCTCTAATGAACCTAGATGCTAAGATCCTCAAGAAAATACTTGCTAATTGATTTCAACAACATATCAAAAGAATTATACACCATGACCAAGTGGGTTTCCTCCCAGGTATGCAAGGGTGGTTCAACATAAGAAAATTAATCAATGTAATACACCACATAAACAGATTGAAAGAAAAAAAATCACATGATCATCTCTATCGAGGCATAAAAAGCATTCAACAAGATACGGCACACTTTCCTGATAAAAACATTGCAAAATATAGGAATAGAAAGAATCTTTCTGAGTATGATAAAGGATATATATGAAAAACCCAAAGCTAACATCATCTTCAAAGGTGAAATCCTAAAACCTTCCCTCTGAGATTGGGAACAAGACAAGGATGCCCACTATCACCATTCCTATTTAACATTGTATTAGAAGTTTTGCTCAAGCACTGAGATAAGAAAAAAAATAAAAGGCATCCAAATTGGAAAAGAAGTAACAATTTCATTATTTACTGGTGACATGATCCTATATGTTAAAAGCCCTGAGACATCTACAACAAACTTCTAGAACTTATAAAGGAGGTCAGTAATATTGCAGACTATAAGATCAATGCTCAAAAATCAGTAGCATTTCTGTACACTAATAACGAGCAATCTGAAGAGGAAATCAGGGGAAAAAATACTATTTACAATAGTAACTAAAAGATTCAAATACCTAGGAATAAATTTAATTTAAGATGTAAAGGACTTATATACAGAAAACTACACAACACTGCTAAAGGAAATCAAAGAATACTTAAATAAAAGGATGAATATTCCCTGTTCATGGATAGGAAGACTAAGCCTCATCAGGATGTCTATCCTCCCAAAACTAAACTACAGATTGAATGCAACCATATTTTTTAAGGAACTGGAAAAACTAACTACAAAATTTTTTGGAAGGGTAAGAGGCTCCAAATCGCCAAAGATATATTGAAAAAAAAAATTGGAGGTATCACACTAACTGACTTTAAAACATACTACAAAGCTACAGTGGTCAAAACTGCATGGTATTGGCACAAGGATAGATATACTGACCAATGGAACCAAATTGAGAGTTCTGTTATAAATCCTCACATATACAGTCATCTGATATTTGACAAATCCACCAAGCCCACTCAGTTGGGAGAGAATGGTCTCTTCAACAAGTGGTGGTTGGAGAACTGGATATCTATATCCAAAAGAATGAGAGAGGAACACCATCTCACACCTAATGGAAAAATCAACTCAAGATGGATCAAAGATCTAAATATAAGAGGGAAGACCATAAAGACCTTGGAGGATAATGTAGGGAAGCATCTACAGGAGCTTGTGATAGGAAATGGTTTCATGAACTTCACACCCAAAGCATGAGCAGCAAAGGAAAAAATAGATAAATGGAATCTCCTCAAAATTAAAAACTTTTGCACCTCAAAGGACGTTATCAAGAAAACAAAATGGCAGCCTACCAAATTGGAGAAAATATTTGTCAACCATATATCTGATAGCAGCCTAATATCCTGCATATATAAAGAAATCCTACACCTCAAAAAATAAAAAGACAAAAAAAATATTAAAAAAATGGGCAAGAGACCTGAAAAGACATATCTCTAAGGAAGAAATACAAATTGCTAAAAAGCACAGGAAAAAATGCTCAACATCACTAGCTATTAGGGAAATGCAAATCAAAACTACAATGAGATACAATCTTACATCCATTAGAATGGTGGCTATTTTTTTTAAATGGCAGACTATAAGTGTCAGAGAGGATGTGGAGGAATGGGAACACTCATCCACTGCTGGTGGGATTGTGGAATGATCCAGTCACTGTGGAGGACTGTATGCCATTTCCATATGATCCAGTGGTTCATCTGCTGGGGTATATACCCAGAAGAATTAAAAACAAAGGCATGAACAGATATATACACACCAATGTTCATAGTGGCATTGTTCACTATTGCCAAAAGTTGGAATCAACCCAGGTGCCCATCAACAGATGAATGGACAAACAGAATGTGGTACATACATACAATGGAATATTACTCAGCTGTAAGAAGGAATAAAGTGCTAACACGTGGAATAACATTGATGAATCTTGAAGACTTTATGTTGAGTGAAGCAACCCAGATATTGAAGGATGAGTAGTGCATGACTTCACTGATATGAATTAAGGAAATTGAGCAGGCTTCTAGGAAGTGTGTGAGTGTTCATCCTGCCATAATGTGTGGTATCAGTAGGTGGAGACCCAGACAATGAGCGGGAAGGAGATAGACTCCCATTTTTGGGAGGAATGATTCACTCAGAAACAGACAGTTCTGTGTCTCTTATGAGCAAGGGTGGCTCCTAATAGGGGAGAACAAACCAGTGTGTCAAGACCTCTTGTTGCATGTAATTAAGAATTTTGTCATCCAATGAGTCAAGCCAGGGGGTCGTTATGGGCCCTGGAGGGATGTGGAGGGAGCAACAGAATAGATCAAATAGGGGGTGTTTAGTGGTCAGTGGAAATGTTTTTCATTACCTTACAGTGATGGACACAGGACATGGTAAATATCAAAATGTATAAAAGTTTAAGGTCTTAAATGTAAACCAAACTGTAAACCATTGACAATGTTTAGGAGCTATGTTTCACTAGCTGTATAACAGTTATAACAATGCTACCATCCACATACAAAAAGGTTTTTATATGGCATGAGGAAATGGGGAGGAGTTTGGGTATATGAGAGTCTCTTGTATTCTGTGTATGACTTTGCTGTGACCTAAAACTTCTTTGAAAGTTAAATAAAAAATAGTGAGACATTGGGGAGTGAGAGGGGGAAGGTGCCACCGTACAGACTGGACACCAGATATTGCAGTGATAAAAGGTAAAATGTCAAAAAAAAATTATTACTTTTTAAAAAATTTTCCATTTTTGAATTTCTCAATCTTTTCATTTTATTGTATTTTTAGTGTTTTTTTAAGTTTTCATGTATTTTACCTCTTATATTTAAACTCACCATTATTATTTCATTTTCCGATTAATTGTATTTGGCCATTGTATTGGATTCAATGTTAAAGAAGCTTTGGATCACAGAAGATTTACAACTGGGGCAAGAGGAGATCATTGGTGGGGGTGTCAGGGATGGAAGGTGCATGGGAGGAAGTTCAGGTGAACAACATAAAAGGTATATAAAATTGTTCAAATACTCATGGGGCAGGGTAACAGTGGGTGGAGAATCACTCAATAAATGAGAGAATACTGAATTCCCAGCCTGGAGAGCTCTGCTACAGTATCCAAGGGAGCAGCAACAGTCCCTCAAGTGCAGGGACATTGTCTGGCAAAGGAGGATGATCCACTGATGGGCCCTTGTTATTGATGACTAGCCTTATGAGTCTTTACTCTTGAAATTGATACTTAGCTTATTGTTATGGGGTGCCTAAGTGTTGCCTCCGAGAGCCTCCTTGTTGCTCAAATGTGGCCTCTCTCTAAGCCAAACTCAACATATGAATGCATTACCTTCCTCCCAGCATGGGGCATAACTCCAGGGGATGAGCCTCCTTGACAACAAGGGATTACTACCAAGTGTCAACTGGCAATATGACTGCAAAAAGACCTCAAATAAAAGGGGGAAAAGTTAAAGACAAATGAGTTCATATGGCTAAGAGACATCAAAGTGAGTTGGGAGGTCATCCCAGAGGTAATGCTTATGCCTATCTCAATAGGACCTCATAGGCTTCCAATGCGGATATCCCCAAAAAGAGGGGCTCCTGAGGGCTCTGGAGACACCCAGGTACTATATCAGGGTGGATAGTTCCAGAGTTTGCTACCTTATCATTGGGCCATTCTTTGGAATCTGTGCTCCTGAGAGTGACAGAGTTGGACTCAAATATGTCTTCCCTGCACATGGTCCATCTGTCCCTTCTATTCAAACTTATATTTGGTGCTGAAGTTTGTAGGTGTACTTCCAGAGACTGGAGTCTTTGGGCTGTCCATGTGCCAGCTGAACCCGCAATCTCAGTGGAGCTCACCCAGGACAACTTGTGGGTAGATGATGATGGACAATGGCCATTCCAGGGAATGGAGAGAGTCTGCAGATGCAGGCTGGATAATCCCAACCATCTTATCCATGGTATATAAGCCCCCTGTCTCTTGGATGTGGAATGGACAGCACCATATCAGACTCCTCAGGATTGGAACAACACATATGGACTACAGTGGACTTTCTAGTATTCTGTTATAGACATATTGTGATTCAAGCAATGGAAGAAATTACAACATTAATGTGGAGCCAGTGGTCACTGGACACTTTGTGTGCAGGGAGAGGCAAAAGCAGTTGTAATACAGTGGCTTTTTTGGGAGTTGGGAATTATGCTGAGTGATATTGCAGTGACAGATATAGGGCATTTTATATCAAGATATTGCATGCAGAACTGTGTGGGAGAGAGTGTGGTCTACAATGTGAACTATGGTCCATGCT
This sequence comes from Cabassous unicinctus, assembly GCA_029593785.1. Taxonomy (NCBI): domain Eukaryota; kingdom Metazoa; phylum Chordata; class Mammalia; order Cingulata; family Chlamyphoridae; genus Cabassous; species Cabassous unicinctus. Next base: position 1,542 of record JAQZBX010001498.1, on the reverse strand, counting down.
TAGTGGCAAAGCCCCAGGATGTGTATATCCATTGCAGAAATATCTAATGAAAGATGTTTATGTGGGAGGTTGTGGGAGGTGTGGGAGGTGGGGTATATGGAAATCCCTATAATTTTTGTGTAACATTTATGTACTCTAAGTATCTTTTAAAAAATATAAAAAATATTATTAAATTAATAAATAATTAAATTGTTGAAAGTAATTCAACACAAAATTGTGAAATTCTATATTTGTGAAAGTGTTATTCAGAATGAAAGAAAAATAAAGACTACCTTAGAAAATCATTAAAAGTAATAAATGCAGGCTCCATTGTTAGCAGAAGTGTCTGTAAGGAAATGTTAAAGGAAATTCTTCAGGGAGAAGGAAAATATGTCAAATATTATCTCCATAGAAAAGGAAAAACATAGGAGAAGACCTAAATAAGGGAATGTTGGTATGCATTTAAAATGGCAACCACCTCAAAATGGCAGATCCAATGACTCAGCATTGCGGCCTCCTCCCCCCTGCCCCTGTATTCTCCCAATATTACCTTATTTGGACATAAGCGGCCTACGAGCCTTGTGGGCACCACCCACCTCCCCTGCCAGGAAGCCCTTTACCCAGCAACAGCAGACTATAGCCAATCATCACAGACGCTGCCTCCAACCAATCAGCGGGCTACACGGTAGCCCTAAACCCTATAAATTGTACTGCACTTCCCTAATAAAGGAGACCTGCGCCACCAGCCTCGTCTCCGCAGCTTCTTTACTGCATCGTCCTCCACACTGGATTCCCCCACACGCCGGCCGGGCCACCAGCTCGGGGTCTCCTCTCCCACCCGGAGAGAGAGACAAACCACAGCCTCCTTATTCTGGCGCCCAACGTGGGGCACTCCGCGTAGCTACCAGCTCGCCTCTTCGGATCCGGTAAGGGCTCCGCCTTGCCTCGTGGCGTGGCGGACAGATCTCCCTATGTCCACCTTCTCTCCCCTTCCCCTATTTCCTCTTTTTGGGCTTCTTCCGTTAGTTTTCCTCTTCTCTCTTAGACTCCTCTATCACTTCTACCCCCGGCTTTCCGCCTCCACTGTCCCACCGATTGTTCTTTGCCTCCTTCTACTCTCTCTCACCATTTTTCTTATTTTCTTCCTGTCCTTGAACGATGGGGGCCTTCTTCTCTTCTCATCAAGCCCCTCAAGTTAGAGCTCTCACTACCCTTCTCGCTTGTATAAAAATTAGTAACTTGCAAAAACAAAGCAAACAATTGGCCATAGCTGTGCTAATGCTTAACCAGGGAGGAGGCTCCCACAGCATTTGGTTATCCATCATAATAGAACAGCCCTAGCACATGCCCCTTTCCCTTCTCCTGCTGCTAGCCGCTGTCATTGGCCGCCACGCGCCTTTGGGACTAAACTGGTTAGTCAATGATGGGCAACCAGACTTATTCTCCATCACCGACAAGCACTCTGGGCAACCTAAGACAGGATCCCAGCCGGCTGGTCATGGGCCCTAACACCAGACGCTGCTGTGGACTCCAATGACGGGTAAGACCCAGTAGTCGGCTAAG